>SPJY01012978.1:738489-750963 GCA_005191435.1 Raddia distichophylla
CCAACCGGCCTAAGGCCGAACTACACCGCAACAAAGCAGCCACCCGACGACCACAACTGCCGATCGAAACCGGCGAGAACAACAACGACAATGGCACGGCACAACAGCTAATAAACAAATCCCGCTATTACCCACAGCACGAGAGGACCTAGGATGATGCCTTCAACAAGGAAACGACGACAGGGTCGCCGCCGTCACCGGTCCACAACTGGGCTTTCGCCCGGGGATGGAGAAAACACCAACGACAGTGCCGCCAAGGAGGGAACGGCGCCTGAGACGTCGCCACTGCCGGCCCAAAAAAGCTGGGCTAAGCTTTCGCCCGGCCTTCCCCCATCTCAGTACCGCACTGCAGGGGCACGAGGGGATCGACGAGTAGAATGTAGCTGCCGGCCACCGCCACGGAGGAGAGCCAGAGATGACCAAGAAAGCAGCAGCCCGCGAGTACCTTACCGCTAAACAGTACCTCCCATGGCGTCCAGAATGGATGGACGGGGACCACCGTGCTTGGAAGCACCTGTGTCGCCTGTGGGCCTCGGAGGAGTGGATCGACATGTCCAGGAGAAACAGGGGAAACAGGGACGCCGGGGCGGGTTTGTGCAACACGTACATGGGAGGGCTCGGCATGGGTCACGTGGCGCGAGACCTAGTAAGCACACTTGTTTTTTAACGCTTTTAATTTACTACATTCACGCACCTAGATGTAATTAGATAATTATTTAAATCCACGCAGGAGCACGAGACGGGGGTTGAACCCTCGGCTTTCAGGGTTTGGAGGGTTGCACACACTCCCCGTGTGGGGCAAGACGGGGTCCAGCCACCGCTGCCAGCGCCTGTTCAAGAGTTAGCTGTAAGTGCATAAAGCTATTTATTTCAATTCTTTAGACAACCGCCATTCTTGAACTAACATCAAACATCTTGATTGTGGCAGGATGAGTACACTCAGGCCTTGTGGGAGAAGCACGGGGAAGAGGCTAACCCCGACGTGCTGCCGGTTGACCCTGTCTTCGTGTACGACCACTTTGGTGGGCGGGCTCACGGCAGGTACGGCGGTTTCAACGCCGTCGTGCCGCCCGACGGGTACAAGCCAGAGGTCAGGAGACGTCGCCAACAGCCCCGCGCAGCTGACCGTGCCCAGGAGGAAGCACAGAACAGGCGCATCGCTGAATTGGAGGAGCGGAACCGGCACCTTGAAGAGGAGAGAGAGCAGGAGCGGAGGGAGCGAGAGGAGGAGCGTAGGGAGCGACAGGCGGCCATGGAAAATCTGAAGGCCGTCCAAGAACAAAACTTGCTCATCATGCGCATGTACCAACAGGTAATTACACATGCATTGCTCGCCAAGTTGTCTTTCTAGCTATGTTTAGTTCCTAACTTCTCCTATTGATCAGCATGGCTTCCAGATGGCGGAGACCGGCGGCTCCAGCCCGCCACAGATGCCTGCTGTGTTCACGCCGACGCAGGGACCCCCAACCACACAGTTCGCCGCTACTCCTCCCGCTTTCGTGCCACCGGCACATTTCCCGATGGCCTACTTTCCACCTGCACCGAGGCCTTCACCAGGGGTTAGTTTCCAAATATAGTGCATTGCCTCTAATTTGGTATCTAGATATAATGCATCGACTCTATTTTTGTCCATTTTTCATTTCATCCAACAATGCTTTGCCTCCAATTTTACAAATCTGTTATTTCATCTTGTTTTGCAGGCGTCCGGCTCAGGCACAGCTGCGCCAGCGGTGATTGCTTCGCAGGGGGATGTGGATAGTGGAACTAGGTCCACGGCCGAGGAGTTTGTCGAGGGTTTGTTCAGCACCAACCCCGAGTGCGACTTGAGTGGCGGCGGCGGCCCGCACTTGATGTAGTTAGGGACTTCATTTCATACTTTTCATATATTTCATCTGTTTCAACTATGTGCCTTTTATGTGGATTTAATTTGAACTCTAGTGATGACATATTACTATGTGGTGCGATTTTTGTTATATGTTGGGTTGTTTCATCCATTTGGCCATAATTATGGATGAAATTGTGTTTTGCGATTGTTTCATCCATTTGGCCATAATTATGGATTAATTTATGTTTTGCGATGATATGGATGTATTTGGGCTCGAAATCGTGGTGGTGAGCTTCTATATATGTGTGGATGTGAATGTGTGGATTGGAAAATGAATATATGTTGTGAATTTTTTAATTTTGCAGGTTGAAGTGAGGGGTTTTGAAAATAGGCAGCAGCATTTTGCTGCTGCCATAAATCTATGTCGGCGGTATTATGTGAGGCCGCCGACACTGACAACGCACCCACTGTGGCATGACCATAAAACAAGCGGTTATTATCGACGGCATTACATAAGCCCCCGACAAAAATTGAGGAAATGTCGGCGGTATTATCAAAAGCCCCCGACATAGGTTGAGACAATGTCGGCGGTATTTATTATGCCGCTGATACATCCAATGCACCCACTGCATCTCGCGGGTCGGGAGGACCCATTTCATAAGATCTATATCGGCGGCCTGGAATACCGCCGACATAGATCAGCCGCACCGTAGCCCTCCCCTGGTTTCGTCTGTGTCGGGGGGGCCGCCGATATAGATATGCTATGTCGGCCGTTCTGAGTCGGCAAAGGAATGTCGGCGGTTGACCGCCGACATAGACCAATGTCGGCGGTTGTAGGGCTTAATGTCGGCGGTTTTGGCCCCCGACACTGAGGCACATTCCTGTAGTGAATACTTATTCCGGCCTGTTCGTATAGAAAATAACTACTCCTACCGAGTAAATAAATAAAATAGCTATTTTGTCTACTGTGAGGCTACTCTCAACGGGGTGATTTTTACGTGTTAAATCATGGGGTTTTTTAATGATGTAGCAAAAAATAAAGAGCAGATTAAAAAAGTGGCCTACCACCAACTCCTACTCTGTGAGTCTGTGGTGCTGCCATCATCCATATTGCGCCATCACAATGTCGGCATTCACTTGCGCCACTTCCCTCTCCCTTTTGCCCTCAGATGCCTAAAATGCCAATACTGTCATGGAGCCAACGTTGACAACTGAAGAAGAGGCTCAGGGCCGGAACTCATGGTCTACAATGTTGAAATGAGGGAGGGAGAAGAGAAATGAGGGAGAGAGAAGAGAGATGTTTTTTTGCCATCGAAGTTGGGGATAAGGGAGAGAGAATATAGGAGAAAGTTAGCGGGAGTGACATTTGAATAAGGAAAAGGGGTTATGAAAATCTAAACAGATTGGAAAGGCTTTATAATGATATGTTTTAAATAACTGCACTTTAATGTTTTAAATAACTGCACTTTAATGGCGTGACAATCATTTTCTATTTTGCAGTGGTATTTTTTTTGTTATGTCCATATTTTGTAACTTCATTGATTACTCCAACGTGTTTTAGGTGCCTAGGTGATGTGACATATTTATGTCGGAGCAAATACACCTGAGCAGGCGCAGTCAGGCCACAAGTTTATCGGAACTTCAAACTTCCAAGGTTAGCTTCAAGAGAAAAAAAATTCCCAAGAGTTTCGATGAACAGTTTTAAGAAATTTTCAAGGACTAGCCTTGACATGAGCCACTTTCTTATTTAGTGTGTGTTGATATTTTAGAATGGAAAAGATAATAAATGGTATATTGTTCGGTATAGAAATCCACAGTTGCCTCTAATTTCTCGGCTGCTGTGGTGAACATGGTGACACAATCTATCCAGCAAGGACGAGAGGGAAGGGCGAGCTCATCTATGATGGCTCACAATGATGAGTGCTCTTCTACAACGATGGCTCAGAACTCGTGTGCTAATGCATATCAATGTTATATTACAAAGCCCCTAACCCGCTGCCTCCCGGTTAGGCCACATCACTGCCTTCACGAAGCGCCACGTCGCCCAGCCATCCGCGTGGAACATGTCATCTGAGAGACGGCGGCCATTGGATCTTGTCACGGCATCAAATCCGACCGTCCGTACTAAATAAACATTGTAAAAAAATGTTTCGCTCATTCGACAGTAGCGCGGACTGCTTGCCCTCTTGGCTAGCTACGCTTGGTTCCACCCCGCAGACGAGCGTTCGAGCCTCCGCCTCATCTATTAATAGGCTAGAATAAACGCTGGCACGCACGGCTGTGCACAGAGACCAGCTTCTTTTTTCTTAGCTCGCCTGTTTCTTTTTTATTAGCTGCGCTGGCACTCATCTTTTTCCTCTCCTGCTTCTTTTTTCTTGCCTCACAAAAAAAGAAAAAATTGAAAGCTTTCGAAAATTAAATCATGTCTGCACAAAGAACATCCAAAAAAATTGATGTTTTTTAAAAATTTCCAATCCAAGTTTACAAATAGTTCGCTATTTCTTATTAGGAAAAAGTGTCATTTTGGTCCCTTAACTTTCACGTTTGAGCCAGATTCGTCCCTGAAGTCCAAAACCAGTTTTCGCACGTCCCCCATCTTTCAAAACAGTGCCGATTTGGCTCCTTGACCGGTCAAACCCGGATTGGAGGGCGGTTTTGGCTGATGTGGCGTTTTTAACTGATGTGGCGCTCATTTGGCACACCACGTGGCTTTTTTTTCGAGCCGACGGCACCGTTCTCGGTAATTCATCATTTTTAATGTCTTATGTTGCTCGGATGAATTTGGGTTGAACAAAAAAAGTTGTAGATAGTTTCGAGACGCATCTTTTTCATGTAGAAATTTTTTTCATTTGAACAAGTTATGAATTTATAAAAAATATTTTTGTCGCTGCCTGCTTCCGGGCCGACGGCACCGTCCTCAGTAATTCGCCATTTTCGAGGTCTTATGTTGCTTGGATGAATTTGGGTTGAACACGAAAGTTGTAGATAATTTCGAGACGCATCTTTCTAATGTAGAAACGTTTTTCATTTGAGCAATTTATGAATTTATAAAAAATAGTTTTGTCGCTGCCTGCTTCAGGGCCGACGGCACCGTCCTCGGTAATTCGCCATTTTCGAGGTCTTATGTTGCTCGGATGAATTTGGGTTAAACACGAAAGTTGTATATAATTGCGAGACGCATATTTTTGACATAGAAACGTTTTTCATTTGAGCAAGTTATGAATTTATAAAAAAAATTTTTGTCGCTGCCTGCTTCCGGGCCGATGGCACCGTCCTCGGTAATTCGCCATTTTCGAGGTCTTATGTTGCTCGGATGAATTTGGGTTGAACACGAAAGTTGTAGATCATTGCAATACTCATCTTTTCTGTATAACCAACTTTACAATTTGAGCAACGTATGAATTTCCACAAAATTATTTTTCCTGCTGTTCTGTTACTCGTGAAAAAAGCCACGTGGTGTGCCACATGAGCGCCACATCAGCTAAAAACGCCACATCAGCGCCACATCAGCCAAAACCGCCCTCCAATCCGGGTTTGACCGGTCAAGGGACCAAATCGGCACTATTTTGAAAGATGGGGGACGTGCGAAAACTGGTTTTGGACTTCAGGGACGAATCTGGCTCAAACGTGAAAGTTGAGGGACCAAAATGACACTTTTTCCTTCTTATTAAGAGCATATTTCTTCTCGATTTTCTACTTTTCGATTTTACCTTCGGTACGTCACCAAAAAAAAACATAAATTTAGAAGTTTCAGAGCCATGCCTGCAAAAGAACATCCAAATTTTTTACCAAAAAATTCAAGGCTTTCGTAATGAAAGATTCGGACTAATGATTTTATTTTGGTTAGGTCGCAAAGTATTAATAAATATTGAAAGTTTTCACAAATTAAACTATGCATGCACAAAGAACATCCATAAAAAGTTTGATGTTATTCGGAGTTTTTCGAAATTCAACTTTACAGATGATTATTTTTTCTTATTTAGGGCATATTTCTTATCAATTTTCCACTTTTCAATTTTACTTATTATAGGTTAAAAATACATAAATTTAAAAACTTCATAAAGAACATCTACAAAAAGTTTGGTGATATTTAGAAATTTTTGAAGTCCAGATTTACAGATAGTTTGCTCTTTCTTATTACGTGCATTTTTTTTAGATTTTCCACTTTTCAATTTTACTCATGGTACATCATAAAAAATCATAAATTTTAAAGTTCCAGAAACATGTCTTCAAAAGAATAACCAAAATTTTTTTTACAAAGATCAAACTTTTTACAATGCTGGATTCGAACTAAGGAATTTTTTTTGAAGATCGCAAAAAAATCATGCGAAATTAAAAGTTTTCAATAAACCATGCCTTCACAAAGAACATCTGTATAAAATTGATGTCATTTAAATTTTTTTAAGTCCAAGTTTAGAAATAGTTTGCTCTTTCTTACAAAGAGCATATTTTCCTCGATTTTGCACTTCTCAACTTTATTTATTATAGGTCGAAAATATATATAAAAAAGTTTTCGAACCATATCTGAATAATGAACATCCAAAACTAGAAGATTTCAAAGATCAAAGGTTCTCATGATGCAATCTTCGAGCTAAAGGTTTCTTTGTTAGGTCACAAAGAAACATAAAATTGCAAGTATACATAAATTAAATTGTAGCTGCACAGAAAGCATCCATAAAATAGTGTAATGTTGCTCAAAAATTTTTGAAATTCAAATATAAAAATAGTTTGCTCTTTGTAATAAAAGGCACGTTTGCTATTAACTTTCCGTTCTTTACTTTTATTTACTGTGGGTCACATAAAAATCATATAAATTAAAAGTTTTCAAAGATGGTAAGGGGCGCGGAGCATGAAGGGCACGGGTACGCTAGGGGTGACCGGGCGGGCGACTAGGGTTTCCCCCTAGCCGCCGCCTCCTTCTCTCCGCCCCAGCATGCAGCCGCCCCCTGCGCCGCCTCGCGGGCCCGGCCGCCGCCTATCCTTCACGCTGGGCGCCGCCGCCTCCTCCTCTCCACTCCAACTCTCCGCCGCCCCCTGCGCCGCCTCCTCACTGCTCCAAGTGGCCGCCGCCAACTGCGCTGCCGCACGGGCCGGCGCCACCACCTCCTCCCCGCTGCGTCGCCGCCCCCTGCGCCGGTCATCGCCGCCCCTCGGGAGCCGCCGCCGTCCTCCCTCTCACCGCCGGCGTTGGGGCGTGATCCTCCTACGCTATCCCCGCCGAGCTCCGTCACCAGCCACTCCAGCCGCGGCGGCCACCTCCGCCGCCCCGCCCCTGGCCGCTCTCGCCGTCATGCCGCGCTCACCCCCATCGTCCTGGTCCCGTTGGCAGCCCTCACGCTCCCCCATCGGCGACCCTTCCCCATCAATGCCGCCTGTCATCTTCTCCGGCAACCTGCCTCCTTCAATGCTGCCTGCTGACTCCTTTGGCCAGTGCAGCTACGCGGAGGTTGCCCGTGTTGCGCCCCTCCCGCCAGCCCCCAAGCTCACTCATCCCGCCATTACTCCAGTCCTCCCTTCCGGCGTCTCCTCTTCTCTCCGCAAGCCACATCGGCCATTCGGGCCCTGCGCTCCACCATTGTCGCTGCCGCCTCCTCCCAACAGTGGCAGCGTGTCTCCTCGAGGCGACGACAGAAGAGACACGCCTTGCCTCATCCAGCAAGACGCATCAATACTCCAGCCGTTCGCCATCTTGGAACCATCGCCACGCCTAGCCTTAAAGGCCGGTGCTTCCGCTGCTTCGCTCGTGACCACATCGCCGCCTGCTGCCGTGATCCTATCCAGTGCCTTGTGTGTCGTCGATCTAGCCACACTGCACGCACCTGTCACCGGCGAATAACGGTTTCCTCCCACCAAGCTCCCTGCGCAGCGCCGCCCCACCCCAATATCTCGTTCCTCCCCGCGTCACACCCTTCGTACGCCATGCCTCCACCCCACCGGTTCACGCTCGCTGCGCTCCGCGCGCCGTCTGCTCGCATCTCCATCGAGGCAACCTCTGAAATGCGCTCTGATGCCGACGAGCTCTGCCGCTGCGCAGTCGTCGTCACCATCTCTGGTGGGCCGCACCCAGACCCAGGCTTTGTCGCCAGCCAGATTAGCGCCTTCACCGGCATCCCCGTGCACTACCAGGGAAAAAGGCTTCCCAAGCGGTTGGTAAGCCCTCTACAAGCAGTTTTAAAACCGCTTGTAAGCAACCGCGACTGATGCCTCGCGGAGCATTACAAGCGGTTCAGAGAACCGCTTGTAATAGAGTGTAAAAAGGCAAATAAATATTGGGGGAGGTGGGATTTGAACCCAGGACCTCTTGACTCACACCTCATCCAGCTAGCCAACCCACCCATGCACGTTATCTGACGGAATAGGGGGAGCTTTCCTTTTATCTATTCGAAAACTGGGCCTCTAGAAGTGGTTGGGGCTATTAAACCGCTTGTAAAGCCAAGCATCCTAAGCGGTTCATGTTCCCAACCGCTTGTAGAGGTATAGCAGCGGTTGGGGACACAAATCGCTTAGGATTTTAGGTCTTTAGAAGCGGATCGTGCCCCCAACCGCTTCTAGAGGTCATTTTCTGGCTTGAGACTATTTTGAGGCATTAAACCGCTTGTAGAAGTTTGATCCTTTTTTTTGAACCGCTTGAGAAAGCTTGTTCCCTAGTAGTGGTGGGCGACATTACCGCCACCCACCTCGCCCATCTCCAGTTCTTGGTCCGATTCTCCCTGCCAGAGCAAGCACGTCTTGCCTCCCGCCGCACCTTCCACGCCAATGGCCGTCGCTTCGACCTCGTGAGGATACCTAGCGACATCCATGCTGCGGGCATCCCTGGCACCGTCCGCTTCAGGGTCCTCGTCTTTGTCGAGGGACTCCCGCTGCACGCCTGGTCTACGGCCGTCATCAACCGCATCTTCGTCGGAGTCGGTCGTGTCGACGTCGTCGACGAATCCACCCGCCACCGGCTCGACACTTCCACCTTCCACGCTTAGGTGTGGTGTGGACGCGCGACCTGGCGTCCATCCCACTGGAGCTCGAGCAAGAAATCGTCGACCCGTCGCCTTACATGAAGGCGAACCGCGGCGGAGTTCGTGGCCCTGCTCGCCTCGCCGGCTCACCCCGCCCGCGGCCGCCTCAAGCCTCTATCCACCACTTGCTCCTGCACGTCGACTCTGTGGAGGACTTCTCCAGCCTCTCTGCTCGCATCGGCGGTGGCGCCCCCCGCTCCACCCCCCACGTCTGGAAACTAGGGCAGCCCGACTCCGTCCCTCCGCCGCCCGTGTTGGTGCCTCCCCAGCTTGTCACTTGCTCTTCGGCCCTGCCCATCGCCGCGTCGACAGTGACAGTGACGATGGTGCCGATCCCAGTGGAATTTCTTGCTGCCTCCATCGCCCCGGCAAGGAGCCCTTGGGAGCAGGCTCTCGGAGTTTCCCGCGGGGCTTAGTGGTGGGCGCTCGATTCGCTCGGAGCCGCTCCCTGCCGCGCCACCGCACCCGTGCCTTGTGCCTCTCACCGACCTCTGCATCGCGCTCTCGCTCCGGCTCTTGCTCCCACTCGCGCTCGCCTCGTCGGTGCTCCCCAGGCGCCACCGTCTTCTCCTCGACCAGCGCCCCCAGGGTCCAAGACAAGTTGTTGCAACCGTCGGTGCTCTTTCTCGGTCGCAACGTCTCCCCGGTGATCCCTGTCTCCATCTCCGGTGAAAAATTAGCCTTGGCGGCCGCGTCGTCGCCGCCGCTCGTGACCCTACTGCAAAGGGCTGCGTCTACAGATCAGGCTACCTCGGCTGCTTCACAGCTCGCCCCAGGTGGGGGAGTTTCAACCTCCCCCCTCCGGTCAACGTCGACTCGTCCTCACCGCATTGACGCTAGCGCGGTTGGCGGGACCCCTCTCGTCGTGGGTGGCTTGGCGCGCAGGGCCTCCCCTGGCCTGCTTCGGCCTCCTGGGCCATCCCCCGCTGCACCTCCCCCCTCCGCGCCCACTTCGTCACTGCTCGCTCCAACGATTGGGCCACTCGCATCACCCAGCCCATGTGGGGATGCTGCCACGGGCCCAGAGCTCCTGTTTTGGGATTGGGCTGCTCCTTTGGACTCGGATCCCATCCAAAGTCGGGCTTTTGATCCAATGGCACTTGAAGCTGCCCTTCCTCCAGCCCTTCCGCCTTCCTCAACCCTTGGCTTTCTCGCAAAGGCCACGGTCTCAGCGCCATCTTCTCTGCTCTCTTCACCGCCGCTTAGGCGTTCCCGCCTTAAGCAGCCCACCACCATCCGTCGCAGCTCATGTCTAGCCACCTCACGCCCCACCCTCGCTCCGGCTGGCTCCTCTTTGGTGCTTGCCATCCGTAGGGCTCAGAGTCTGCTTGCCGGACGCCTAGGGCTCTCCTCCCCAAGTGGCGTCGATGAGCTTGTCGAGCAGCTTCAGACTCTCTTCTCTGCCTATCCTCTTGATGCGGGGGCGCGCTACGCCATCTCTAATCTCTGTGGCCTCGCGTGCCCCGCTGTTGACCTTGCTGAGGTGGGCCCCATTGAGGACGAGGGTTGTCCCCTCCCTACCGGTAGCGCCCTGGCCTCTCCCAGCTTCTGGAGCTTCGCCTTTCTTATGATTAGTGTCCTCCTGTGTCTGCTGTGCGTCCCCCACCTACGTGTGGGCTTTGTGTCGGGTTGCGTGGCTTTTCGTTTTTAGCGTCTTGGGCTCCGCCTGCGTGCGGTGCGCATCCCCCTGAACCGCATGCGGGCGGTGTGTTTGGGTTGAGCCTTCCCCTACGTGGGCCATGGTTACCTCCCTCGTCCTTGCCGCCTGCCTGCGACATCGGTCTTCGGGTTTCTTTGGCTCCCTTGTTGAGCCCCCCGTTTAGCCTGCTTCTCTGGTGTCCCCTATGAGGATCCTCAGTTGGAATGTTCGCGGCCTCAACTCTGCCGCCAAGCGCGCCGTCGTCGCCTCCCTCGTCCGCTCTCAAAACCCCACAATTCTTGCCGTGCAAGAATCCAAACTCTCCAACCCAACCTCACAGCTTCTTATGGAGATCTGTGGCCACAGGCTTCGGGGCCTCCTACAGATTCCGGCCTCTGGCACCAGGGGTGGCTTATTCCTCTTCTAGGACGACTCTCTAGTTCAGCTATCAGATCCGCTGCTCCTCCAACACTCCATTTCAGCTCGGGTTTCCTCCAATGACGGGCAGCAGAACTGGATCATCTCCAATGTGTACGGGCCGACAGGCGAGGCTGAAAAATTGATATTCCTACAAGAGATGCAAACCATCGCCTCCCATTTCAATAGCCCGTGGCTCATCCTTGGTGATTTCGACCTAATCTACAAACCCTCCGACAAGAATAATCTAAACCTCAACCGGATACTCATGGCCCGCATTTGCTCCACCATTGACACCTGCCTCCTCAAAGAAATCAACCTCTCCGGTCGCCGCTTCACGTGGAGTAATGAACAATCCAACCCAACTCCAGTAAGACTGGACCGAGCTTTCACCAATGCTGATTGGGAGCTCATTTTTCCATCTTGCTCCCTCCTACCACTGTCCTCCTCCGCCTCTGACCACTGCCCCCTACTCCTCACCGCCAAATGGCTCCCAAGGCCGCCACGACGCTTTCGCTTTGAGAGCTTCTGGCTATCGATCGACGGATTCCTGGATGTCGCCCAACAGGCTTGGTGTGAATCCTCCCCACATTTGCCCTTTCACCCCCTACTGCGCCTCAAAACCAAGCTCGCCCGAACTGCCACTGCTCTTCGCTCTTGGAGCCGCTCCCAGATCGGAGACATCAAACTTCAACTTGCTCTGGCCTCCGAGGTCATCAGACTGTTGGACGTGGCCATGGAATTCCGGGCCCTCTCG
Source organism: Raddia distichophylla (assembly GCA_005191435.1). NCBI lineage: Eukaryota > Viridiplantae > Streptophyta > Magnoliopsida > Poales > Poaceae > Raddia > Raddia distichophylla. Next base: position 750,138 of record SPJY01012978.1, read on the forward strand.
GCTGAAGAGGTAATCCTTAGGAGGCAGATCAAGGTTCGCATCGTGGGCCTCAGTGCTATTGAGAAGATCAATTGGAAACAGCGCTCTCGCCTGAACTGGCTCAAACTCGGGGACGCAAACACCAAGTACTTCCACCTCAGGGCAAATGGCCGTTGCAGGAGAAATTTCATCCACTCCCTCCAAAGCCAATCTGGCCTGCACACCGAATTCCAAGACAAGGCGGACGTCTTGCTCCACCACTTCAGCGCCATCTTCGGGGAGGACTCTATATCAAACCTCCCGTCCGCTCAGCGTTTCTTCAACTGGGGCTTGCTTGGGTTGCCAACGGTCGAGCTCTCCTCGTTAGATGACCCGATGATGTGACCATGCCCATCATAGGTATGACCAACACTACGTCAATATGTTGGTCACCAAGATTTTCGTCGACTACTTCGTCTACAACAAGTCAATCACTCCGTCAGCATCTTCGACCTCTGGACAAGGCGCAATATTATCCAGAAGTTCGGCCACCACCCTGGCCGCCTCCACTACGTGAAGACATACTGAAGAAAGACGCCTCTCCACCTCTTCGGCACCCTCTGGTCCCACAAGCCACGTCGTTCCAAGGCGGGCCAAAGAAAGAGCTCACTTGGTCCACGAATCCAGTTCGGCCATCTCCGCGCAGTCAACTTAAAATAGATGCTCCGGATGCGTACGAACTCCGTTGTGGACGTTCTTGGTATGCACGGACAAGCTCTCGACGAGATCTTTCCAACGGATCTGGTCCCACCTCCAAATTCCATACGGATCAGCAGGAATCGTCGAAACAATATTGCAACCAGAATCT
>SPJY01012978.1:754281-1001849 GCA_005191435.1 Raddia distichophylla
GAAATCTATTGGCCAGGGGTCCCTCTAAACGCCGTAGGGGCCCTGTTTATATAGTACGGAGCAAACCGACCTACCGAGGAATATCGAGCCGGGCTAACTACGAGATCGTAACGAACTCATACATGCCAAATACAACCTACGGTAGATAAGGTAATCTCCAAGTCTTGAGGATCACGACTCCTATTCCAATCCGGGAAACCACGTCCGGGTCTTCACGTAGTCGCGCAGAACTCTGTTCGAGACGGACTCAAACAGGATCCCTTGGCCGCTACGCACCATGCCAGCCAGGAAGCTGTTCGACAAGGTACATATGGGCCAGATAGAACCTTCTAGGGAGCTGGGCCCTAGCAGGCTGTTCGATTGGGCCGTCAGGGAGTGGGCCATGGCAATGGGCCGTATTTTTATCCTCGACACTCGGGGACGCAAACACCAAGTACTTCCACCTCAGGACAAATGGCCGTCGCAGGAGAAATTTCATCCACTCCCTCCAAAGCCAATCTAGCCTGCACACCGAATTCCAAGACAAGGCGGACGTCTTGCTCCACCACTTCAGCGCCATCTTCGGGGATGACTCTGTATCAAACCTCCCCTCCGCTTAGCGCTTCTTCAACTGGGGATTTCTTGGGTTGCCAATGGTCGACCTCTCCTCATTAGATGACCCGCTAACCATGGAGGAGCTCAAGCAAGTCCTATTTTCGCTCCCCAATGACAAGGCCCCCGGTCCGGATGGCTTCACCTAAAACTTTTATAAAGCTTGTTGGGAGTTCATTTCGGCGGATCTCTTTTCGGCACTCCAATGTCTCTTCAATCTTGATGGTTCCGGCCTGGTGTCACTCAACAATGCTCATATTGTATTGCTGCCAAAGAAGGAATATCCGTTGTCCGCCTCGGTTTACCACCCGATCAGTCTTATACATAGTGTGGGAAAACTCTTCACCAAAATCCTCACGTCCCGCCTCGCCCCCTTCATGGACGTCCTGATCTCCCCCTGTCAAAGCTCCTTCATCAGAAAAAGACTCATCCATTACAACTTCCTTCTTGTCCAGAGCAAAGCCAAGTCACTCCATAGATCGAGCACCCCAGCTCTCCTTTTTAAGCTTGACCTCGAAAAAGCCTTCGACTCCGTGTCTTGGCCCTACCTCCTAGACAACCTCCATGCACGTGGGTTTGGCGTTCGCTGGCGGGATTGGATCTCGTTGTTTCTTGCATCCTCTTCGTCCAGGGTCCTCCTCAACAGCCACCCCCATCGATATCATCCACCACCGTAGAGGATTACGGCAAGGAGACTCTCTTTCCCCCTTCTCTTTAACCTCGCCATCGAACCACTCATAGCCTTGCTCCACGGGGCTACTGACTCCGAAGCTCTCTCTCTCTCTCTCAGATCGGAGGTCCCTCTCAAGCCACCCGAATATCCCTTTTCGCCGATGGTGCAGCAATTTTCCTCAACCCTTCCAGGGATGATGTCTCTACTCTTGCTGCAATCCTTCGGGAATTCGGGGCAATCACCGGCCTTCGTACAAACTTCTCCAAGAGCCTGGTGGTGCCGATTAGATGCCAAGACATTGACCTCGACCATGTTCTCCAGAACCTCCCAGCCGAGAGAACCAACTTCCCCATCAAGTATCTCGGGATGCCGCTGTCTATCAAGCGGTTGCTCCATGTTCACTTCCAACCCCTTATTGACAAAGTGGCATCTCGTCTAGCTGGTTGGCGAGGCCCGTTGATGTCCAAAGGAGGAAGGCTTACCCTGCTAAAGGCCGTCCTCTCCGCGCTCCCAACTTACGTCATGTCCGTCATCAAGTTGCCTTCCCCAGTCATCAAGAAAATTGATTCCATCAGAAGGAACTGGCTGTGGAAAGGCTCTGCCTCCTTCAGTGGTGGGGCTAGAGTGAGCTGGAGAACGGTCTGCTCCCCATCCTCCCTTGGGGGCCTTGGGGTCTTGGACCTTTCCCGCTTTTCCAGGGCTCTTAGGCTGCGTTGGCTCTGGCTTAGCAGATGTTCCCCTAGTGCTGTCTGGACAGTGCACCCTTTCGCCACCTCCAAGGCCGACTTCACTCTGCTGAGGGCAGGATCCTCTGTCATCCTGCGCAATGGTTCCACCCTTTCCTTCTAGGAGGACCACTGGCTCTCTGGCTGTGCTCCAAGGCACATGGCTCCATCGCTTTTCAAGGCAGCAACAAGGAAAAATAGGTCGGTGCTCGATGCAATCACTTCAAACAACTGGATCGCTGATCTGCGGCGCAACCTTACCCCGCATCTGATCCTTGAGCTAATCTCGCTCATTCATCGGATCGCCCAAGTGCAGTTGGTTCCTGGTGAGCCAGACCAACTACCCTGGCGCTTCACAACGGACGGGACCTTCTCTGTCAAATCGGCCTACATGATCCAATTCATAGTTCGTGTGGCTCGACTGGCCTTGCAGCAGGTCTGGAGGCTTTGGGCGCCCTCCAAGTGCAAATTCTTCCTTTGGACACTCCTGCACAAGCGGATCATGACTGCTGACGTCTTAATGCGCCGCAAGCTGCCGAATGAGTACTTCTGCCCGCTCTGCAGGCGTAACCTTGAAACACCGGAGCATCTGTTCCTGCAGTGCGGCTTCAGCTCCTTCGTCTGGGCCCGGTCGGCCAACATGCTCAATGCACCACAGCTAAACCCGTCCAAGTGGCCAATGACTAGCTGCTTCACTGACTGGTGGACAAGCGTCATTATTCAAGAAGGACCACCTCGCGGGGTCCTGTTAGTAGTCTCCGCCATAGTTTGGCATCTTTGGCTGGAGTGAAACAACCGTATCTTCCGGCGAAGCGACAAACCTTCAGCGGCCTTTCTCTGCTTTTTGATTGATGACCTGCGCCTCTGAGAGGCTACGGGAGCCCCTTTAGTAATTAGTTAGTTCTTTTCTTTGGCCCACGAGGGGAGGGGCCTTTATCTCTCCCCACCCTGCAATTCCTCTCTTTCTTGATCAATACAAGGCAGCTCTCCTGCCATTTGCTCAAAAAAAATTCAAAAAATTAAATATGATAACAGTACATGAATGTAACAAAAAAAAACATGGTGAGGGCTCATAAAAATATTTGAGCTTTAGAGATGTTGATCGACTTCTATAAAATGAATTATGAAATAATAGAAAAATTCAAAAAATAATAAAAGAGTAAAAAATCAAAAGAAATAAAAAGTAACAGAATGCACTTTTGTCTTACAAAATTAATGCCACGCGCCACGGGCGCATCGTCATCGCTAGTTTTTACTACAAAACATAACTCCTTATCTCTGTACGAGCTCGCAGTTGCCAATGCATATTTTTACTATAAAACATAACTCCTTATCTCTGTAGCAGCACATGCTCATTACTGACTAGAACTCATTTAGTACTGACATGACCTGCTTGCATGATGCTTGATGTATCATTTTTTTGGTACAATTTCAAATCCAAATGGTGAATAGCAAAGCAATTGTTCACTTGTACAATTTTTTTTTTGTTTACTAGTACTCTTTTCAACAAGATATAGAAGTACTAGTCTGTGGACTCGGCTTCGTGGTTGTGGGCGGCGCCCTGCGGTTATGCGTGGTCACCCAGCAAGGTTTGGCAGGCTCCCCGTGCTGCGGAGGAAAGCTTTTGGGAGGAAGAGATTTGGTGGTTGTGCACAAGACTCCGGCGGCGATGTTGTTGGTGTTGGCGGCGGCGATTGGAGGCGGCGTTCTTCTCGTTTCCTTTTCTTCTTTGGCCAGGGCGGATCTCAGTGCCTTCTTGTTTATTCTTGGTTTTTACCCTCTTTTCCGCAACCCTTGGTGGTTTTGGCTTCTGAAGATGGACCTGCAGGCGCTGTCGGTGTCGTCGCCCGTACTCTCCATCAACATCGGCGTGGTGAGAGCAGGAAGTTGCTTCCTGTCTTTAGCCTCTGGGCCTTTTCAGGTCTTAGTTGTAATCTTGTTGTTTACATGGGATCTTGTTGTAAGCTGTGCGAAGCTTCATGAATGACATCCGGTCTCTTTCTCAAAAAAAAAAAACAAGATATAGAAGCACGTGAGGCCAACAATGTCAATGAACCAAAGTTGACTCGAGCAAAACATACCAAAATTGATCTAATAGCTCAATTTTTTTTACTATATCACTTAACAATAAAGTGTAAATAATGGTGCACTGTTTATATTGATGGAATGATATAGCCCCTCATCGTTGACATCTCGACTAAAGACTCATATTTCTTGAAGAGATTGATACCTTCATGATACGTATATAATGACTACTCCAAGACTCATATTTCTTGTAGAGATTGATACCTTCATGATACATAATGGTACCTGACGATAGTTGATGATACTTTATACTTGGTGATAATGCTTAACGCTGTCTATCTGATATCTATATGATACTTGTATGATACGCAGTTATACCTATGTGATAACTTTATGATACTATGGCGTTGCGCGTTTTGGCGTTTCCTGGCGTACGTTGCGTTTAGGATTCAAATTTCTCAGCGTTTTGTGCTCGTACGTCTCCAGCTCGCTATGCGCTCGCAACGCTATGTTACGCTACCGAACGTCGAAACGAACAACACCTTCATGATACATATCTAATACCTACACTCAATATTAACTATATGGCAACTTTTTATTTGGTGGAGTCCTAGGCCCAGTTCTTTTTATCTTATCAGTTTAACGGCTTGACAGCTTAACCACTTATCTACGTTTGAAAACACATGTGCTGAGTTTTTTGGGTCCATTTTTTCGTTGTTTCGAAGATGGATCCTAACTCTTTAAAAAGCAAGTCAAACGAAATGTAACTGAATCTCGAAACTACCTCGAGAGCTCGAGAAGCTCTCGAAGTTTAGTAATTTCAGCCATTCAGATCAACTCAAAAGAACAGGGCCTAGAAATAGGGGTTTTCCAACAGTGAAGGAAACGAACATGCTCCCACACATGACTAGAAAAGGAGCAACCCTCAAATAGGCTGTTTGGTTGCCTGTATCCAAGGAGTTTTGCATCTAGAGATACAAAATTAGGATGTTTGGTTGTCTTCTCACCCATCTGAACCAGGCTCTCCAGATATAATTAACCCCTCCGAGCCAGGCTCTGGAGATACGACCAAATTGGGCGTTTCCCCAAAACCAGGCTCCGCAGATGCAGCAACAACCACATGTGCGACACATTTGATTCATTTATTTGCTATATCTTTTGATTAGTATTTTCGATTACCAAATCGATTTCAAAAATGAATTATTGATATTTTTCAAACAAAACGAGACCACACTTGCCATATAAATTTTAAAATTTTTATTTTTGAATTTATTTATTTATGAGACTTTCTTTTGAATTTTTTATTTTCGTAATTGATTTTTTGTTATTTTGATTTTCTAGAATTTTTTTTAAAAAAATGTTTCATCCCTCTTTTGAATTTCTCCATGCCATTCTTTCCTTAGTGCAGTCAACCAAACAACATCTCCACGTAGCATGTACAATCTCATACACCTAACCAAAGAATAACCATTTGCATCATCTCAGCCTGGCTCCAACTAGCCTGGCTCAGCTCATACAGCCTAGTTCAACTAAGAAGGCAACCAAACAGCCTAAAAGTGATTTAGGACAATGAAGGACAACAATACAATAGAAAGGTCTGGATTATATTTGACCATGATATGATACATGGATACTGTGGGGACCTCGGGATATCCTAAAAATATAACTATCCAGGATTTTAGTTGCATTTCATCATAGTACAAATAGCCAAACTTTATTCCATAACTAAAGTTATTTTACAATATTGCTTACAATTTTTAATACACCTTCAAAAATTACACTTCAAGACCACAGACATGGTTTGAGTGTAGGATAAACTAAAAATCTACATCAAAATCTTCTAAGTCTTCAAAAGAAAAGTTTTCTACTGAAAAGAAAGGACCTACTCAAAAGAAGGGTAACCCGAAAAAGAACAGTAAACACTTACGTCCTAACAAGTTTTCATATGCAAACCTATTAATTACATGCAAGGTTTTAACAGAAAATAACGGAGAGATTTAAAAATAGACTTAATACATATTTTTAAAATAATTTAAAAAAAAACCTATATTTTGCCAATTCTTTTGTAAAACATTTTTGAAAGAGATTTTTGATAAAAACCAGATTTTCAAAGCTGACACTAAGGTGTCTTCCGAAGAGCTGACATGTTCCTATAGTGTTTTCATCAAGAGTAGCACTTCCTTTCTTTTCCTTTTTCAAAATAACCGGTGTGCTTGGATATTTCTTCAGGTTCCTATCACCAGAATTGCGTAAGCAAATCATCTTTCTCTGACCCTTCCCTATGACAACAAAAGAATCAGCCAGCTTTTCGAAAAGATGAACGAGTTTAACAACTCCATACTCTGATACATAGAGGTGTCTTCCGAAGAGCTTTAGATATTCTGAAGGAACCCGGACAAGTGGAACACATCCACCAGATCTCTATTAAAGAGAATAGGATTTCTTCGTCCGTCACCCTTTTACAGCCGTCCGATCAAATATTGACGGGCAGATGTGCGGTGCGCACCCGGGCATCCCGTGCGCACCTGCTGTCCCTCCCCCCCGATCTCCCTCATGCCTATCGCGCCGCCGCCTCTCGCCTCACCTCTCCAGGGCTTCCCCGCGCCGCCGCCTCCTCCTCTCGCTCTCCCATGCCGCTGGCGCCGCCCCCTCTCGCTTCCTCGCGTCCATCTTCCTGTTTATTCGTCCGCTGTCCCCTCGCAGGCTCGTCTTCCTGTTTCTTCGTCCGTCGTCCGTCGTCCCCTCGCAGGCTCGCGGCCTCCCCCTCGCCCGAAACCCTAGCTCACATGCCCAAAATCCCCCAGATCGGGAACTCCCATGCCCAAATCCTCCCAAAAAACGAGCCCTTGAGCCAAATCTCCCATAGATCGGAGTAATCGCCGAGCATCCCCAAGCGGCCTTCACCTCCGGCCGCCTCAATGGCGACCCGTGGCAGAGCTTCCACGAGCAGCCGCGCCAGGGTCCACGACAAGAATCACCGGCCAAGGGGCTCGCTGCGGCGTCGAGCACAGCGCCGCCTCGGCTCGACCTCCGCTTCCAGGGCCTCGCCATTGCCGCCTTGCAAGAGGTCGCCACAGTACTTGTCAAAATTTCTATCTGATGTTCTTCACTGAGCTGAGGGCAAGGGAGTCGTGCTAACACACAGAGAAGACTCAAGTCAGCTAGCAACTACATTGAAGCCTTGATTTTACCTCGTGGGCGCCGACAAATTACAAGATAAGTAGTGCATGAATGCATGCCAAGCTCCATATGCATGTTTGTTCACAAAATCTGCACACACGTATTCCTTTGTCTATCCGATTCAGTGATGAATCTACTAGATTGTGTCACAATATCCCTATCATGTTTGTGCTAATTGCACATCATATTCTACTCATGTTCCTATTGAGGCTTGCGTCAGTGTGCATGCTACTCTATTCTTATAATTGCTCGCCAATAAACACTATTATTAGTAGCACAAAAGTAATCACTAATGACTAATGCTCTGCTTTGTTATCCAGCAAAGAGCTCAATCCGTATAAAGCTTGTTCTGCCTGCAGAACACCATGTAGCTAGCGAAGGGTTTCACTGCAGAAGAACTAATCTCCGCAAAAGTATCATTCAAGACCAGAATTCATATCAGAACATTCTATTGGACTAGGCCACTCATTTGTTTTGCCTTGATAATGAATCAAACAAAGATAAAATTCTTGGCACACTAGGATGTTATTCTTGATAGAAAATCTAAAGCCAAGAAACCATCGTGAGCATTACGTTCCGGAATTCCGGGATTATACCGGCAAAGTTAGGTACCATTGACCACACTGGTTTTTTATGTAGGTGCCAATGGAGAGGGGTTGTTTGCTGGAAATGGTGTTCAGAAAAAAATCTAACGGTATCATTCTAACCTGAGCCTTCACAATACAATATTTATTTTTGTCCAATAATTGTACTGTTATTTAACTATTATTCATATATCCATTGAGCCATTGAACTGCCAAAACATCCAAAAAGCTAAAAATAACTGAGCTTGTCTACAAGTATTGACTTCTTGTCCCAACTAGCTGGAGCTATTGAAATGCTAAAATATCCAAAATGCTGAACATTACTAACTGGATTAGGTCTTTGATTGGTGAGGAGTGAGGACCTTGACCATACCTCGCTTGCATAATTCTCCAACATGATAGGATTTTCATTTGTCACATTCCCCCATGCATGTCACCAATATTGTGATAGGAGCACAAAATCTGAGCTTCTTACTTCTTAGCTTTCTTCATTGATTAGAGAATAAATATCATAGGATCCCTCCTATCTTGAGATGGATAATCTAGGAATACTGATCTAGGACATTCATCACAACTCTTCATTTAATTGTGTTGCTGAATGGAACTTGTTGTTTACTGAGGGTTGTTTGTTCTATAGTTTTAACAGCTATTGATTGCATCAAGGTTTCGCAGCTGGAGCCATACGGAGACATCTTGATCTCGAGAGGGACGAAGATGTGATCTTCCTAATGTTCAAGAAATAGATGTTTTGCAGTCTCAGTCCCTTCAAGCTGAGTTACGTGAGCGTACTGAGCAATTTAATCAATATTGGATTAGTTTCCAGCAACAGGTCAGTTGTTTGTTCAGTAGATGACTTCTTTATGTTATTCTTGTACCTTTGCAGCTTTGGGTTTCTATGATTTTTTTGTGCTTTTGAATTTTTTCAATATACATTGTCATATTCTCATGTTGGCATGCTATTCACGATCTCATGTTGTTCTTCCCCAGTATGTTGAAATGCAACGGGGTTTGCTGCATACAATACAACAACTTCAGCTAGAACTAACTGAGTTAAAAGAAAGGAGTGGATTACAAAAAGATGGCCCACAGGCTGCTCAGGAGGGCTCAGCTGAACTGTTGGGTCAAAACAAAGGGAACAACATGCCTGCAAATGGTAATGCAACAACAGACAGTAGTCATTTGCTGAAAAATAATGGAAGCGATGATGGCTCCATAAAGGTATTATTGATTTTGATCAACTCCTATAAGCAATTATTGTGGCTGTCATGGAAGATTCAGAGCATCTTCAATATTGGCTAGCTGATTTTGTTATAGTGTACTGCAAATAGTGATTTGTGATATTTGAGTTATGTCCATGGAGACATCTTGATCTCGAGAGGGACGAAGATGTGATCTTCCTAATGTTCATACTCCGAAGAATGCCTGTTGAGTTTCTTCATGCATGTCTCTATATGCGCGTGCGTGTGTAGTTATTTATTTTTGTACAGGAAGCAAGTGATGGGGGCTTTGTTAAGACACATCTTTTATTGGTCTTGCAGAAATTTTTGAAAGCTAGGCTGATTTGACAGTTCAAATGAGCCTAGCTTTCAAAAAATCTGATTCATGGAGTAGACTTGGTTTTGATTCATGGAGCAGACTTTATCCAGTTTTGTTTAAAAGTTTGATATAGCCCCCTCTTTGATTTTTTACTAAAACTTGTTGCCTGGGATGTAATATATTTTTTTTTCCAATAATGAAATCCTTAAGTCCCCTCCTACATGAATTAGCAATCTTGATATTCAAAGTAAATTCAGTTATTTATGTCACTTTTCTACTTTTGGCACTGGGTATACATATGGTAATCAATAATAAATTTGACTTCCGTACATGTTGTCTAGATTATCAAATCAAATTCTCTTTTGCCTCCCGTTGCAACGCACGGGCATATTTGCTAGTAACTCAAATAGCCGTATTAATTGACCCTTCAAGCCTTGAAGATCACCAGGACGGACCCACCATGACCGTTCATCTGTCAAAACTTGGTCTGTCTCTGAACGTTCATTCAAACCACATGGTAAATTATGTGACCTTGATGACGTACCGCAATTCCTATCAGCAACAGTACAATAAGCTTTGTACGGTTCTCTAGTGATCTGGGAAGAGTTGTAGGAATACATCTGATTGCTATTAGCTCTGCCACCACATCCATTCCTCAAAGTTCCTGTATAGACAATGGCCTCCTCCTCATACTGCACACTAGAGAATTGCCCCAAAACCCCACTATTGGCATAGCCTGAAGGATCAGCAGCACGGTGTGGTACTTCAATGTGCATGTCAGCGAACTGTCCCCAAGCCCCATTATTGACATAACCCGAAGGATCAACAGTGTGGCGCCCTAAGGGTCTAGGAACCACAATACCTTCGCCACGGGCAAGACTAGGCCAGTCCCACACAAAATTCCCAGCACTGCTCAAAGCTGATGACACAATAACTGAGGATGGAATGGCAAGGACAATAGTGTATCCACGCTGGCCAAGTATATGCAATGCAGGAGCAAAGTCCACGTCACCAGATATAAGCATAATGGATGATGGTGGGCGATTGTCTAGTGCAAAGAGAAACATATCAACCAGTATAGCCTTATCAGCAGCATCTTTCCGTCCATTTGGAACATCAACAAGTTTCACTCCAGTTCTCTGACATCCCTCCCTGAGTTTTCTAGGGAAAGCATTAAAATCTCCATAAGCAGATAGCATTGTCACAGCACCTTTAACAATATGATGCAGCCGTAATGCCATCCGGACATTTCCAGCAACATCTTCTGGTCGAACATCACTTGGAACAGGGCAATTCTCAATGTCCCAAAAGATAGCTACTGGACCAAGGACTGCATTTGCCTGGCCATTTGCTTGAGAGTGCCCCATATTTGAAGTAACAGTTATCATCCTGCTTGCATCTGATTCTGACACCACAGCTTTCGGAGAGGGTGAAGCAACATGACTAGACATTGCTTTATCGTCAAAGGACATTATGCCTCCTGCATATTGAAAGAATGATAAAGTTTCAGAAACTGCAAGGTTGGTAAATATAATAACCTCAATAGCATGTAAGTGAGAAGCTACAGTTGTGAAAGTATGCAGTGCCATTGATTTTGAAGACAAGATAGTTAGATATCAGCTGCCAACATTCAGATTAAAGAGGGACATCCTCAGCTGTTACAGCAGAGGAGTGCCGTTCCCTGCATGTGAGGGGAAGAAGAGAGAGGAGATAGGGGAAAAGGCTACCGCACATTGGGTGGGAAATGAACGGCTGGAGGAGCATAGGGCAGGGGACCCCAATCCTCAAATTTAAAGGTAAAATCAGGTTGGGCATGGGCAATTGGGCATATATTGCTCTCCCATGTTATAAACCATACTTTTTCACGGATCTGAACTTGGATATGAATACAGATATAAATTATTTTGAATATAGATCAGAAACAAATAAAATAATAATCATTACTCCCTCCGTCCACTTTTATATTGCGCGTATTTTCATTTGAGAAAGTCTTTAAAGGTAAACTTTGACCATTCAATTTCTCTATTATATATATTATCAAATGCCACAAAATAAAATTGTATCGAAAGCAATTTGAAATATTAACATATAGAAACAAATTTTTTGACCATTCAATTTCTCTATTATATATATTATCAAATGCCACAAAATAAAATTGTATCGAAAGCAATTTGAAATATTAACATATAGAAACAAATTTTTTGACCATTCAATTTCTCTATTATATATATTATCAAATGCCACAAAATAAAATTGTATCGAAAGCAATTTGAAATATTAACATATAGAAACAAATTTTTTGACCATTCAATTTCTCTATTATATATATTATCAAATGCCACAAAATAAAATTGTATCGAAAGCAATTTGAAATATTAACATATAGAAACAAATTTTTTGACCATTCAATTTCTCTATTATATATATTATCAAATGCCACAAAATAAAATTGTATCGAAAGCAATTTGAAATATTAACATATAGAAACAAATTTTTTGACCATTCAATTTCTCTATTATATATATTATCAAATGCCACAAAATAAAATTGTATCGAAAGCAATTTGAAATATTAACATATAGAAACAAATTTTGTATACTAGCGATGCAAATAATTTGACTAATTATTGGTCAAGTTTTACAAAGTTTAACTTCAAACAAAATAGGTCTTATAAAAGTGGATGGAGGGAGTAAGATTTTTCACATAAACTTGGTGAGAAACTGAGGATGGAAATGTCATGATGTAATCTATAACAAACTGCAACCCTAACATTTGACATATGTACAACTACAGGTGACGCAAGCACACCCACACCACACAGTTACTAACATTTGAAACTGCAAAAAATCCATTGCAATTTGAATGTTTTATCAAGTAAATGAAGAAATCACATATTACATATGACGGAAGATATGGAGCACTTAAATCAGCAACAGCACTAGATGGTGTGATTATAATCCTTATTCTCTAGCGTGATTGCACAGAGTTTGGAGAAGGATATAACACAGCTCTTGTTCGTAGTGACTTTTGTCCCTTTAAGCTTGGCAAACTAATTCATGAGTGACTTGATAGTGCAATGAACTTACAAGCTCTAGATCTATCCTAAATAGACTTACCTGAGTACCTAGCACCAAGGACCGATGTAATTGCAGCATGTCTGGATATTGAAACTTTTCACACAAGTACTACAGCAACATCATCTACCAACTACTATTGCCATCCTGTAGTTAAAACATGTAACTACGCCATGATGAATTGGCACCTATCAGTGACAGTTTAATTTATTTTCGTAATATTTACTATATTAAAACCCCACACATGATGTCTCCTCTATCAAAACCATACCCGATGGGAATTTTTTCTGCCTTTTCAAATACAAATGTCCAAAAGCCAGCAGTCAACACATCTATGCACCATGACAGAACATCATGATAATGAAGTAACAACATCACAAACACAAAAACAAAACAATAATAAAATCCTACATCTCCTATAATATATTTAAAAATGGTAAGGTCCAGAAGAAAACCTATTTCTTTGAATTGTTTAGTGAAAAATTATTTCTATACTTTCAACAGTCCTTTGTGGGCTTGTGGCAAATTTGCTGGCAGTAAAAAAGATATTAATAATTATACAACCATACACTATAAAGATTCAACAGTGATAGATAAACACCATAGAAGGTATAGTTAAAGAAATTGTCATGGCCAAAACAGAAAACACAGAGGGCATAAAAATAATTGCAAAGTGTTCTCTCATAGTACAATGAAAACAAATAGATGATTCCTCTTAATCTTAGGTTAAATTTCTTAAAGGGCATTAATCCCACGCATGTGCTCATTTGACGTGTTCTGATTGTCCAATCGATATAAGTAATGTGCAATAATAAGCAAGAATTGTATGTTGCTATATATTATTGCAATAACTTCTAAAAGAATTAAACTTATGCAAACAAGAAATTAATTAGTAGTAAATCATTCATATTACAAAATAAATTCAGGTAATCTACGCCATCGCAAATGTTAGTGATACATACAGGACGGCAACTGGCCTCATAGAAAATAAGTTGGCTAAGAAGAAAGCAAAGTAACCAAGTTTTACAGTGTCAGTCAATCAAGCTCTACATAATAAATGCGCTAATAAGTTTATGACTTTATCGACTTATTTGTCTCCTACAAGAAATGCTAGGCACTTCTGAAACTAGTCGATACAATCAAGTATAAACTTGCCAGAAAGAACTTCAAAACGTTGTATATCTTATCCTGCAGAGTCCAACCGAACTGAAGGCACCTCAGGGGGTGCCCACGGGTGTCCAACCAAAAACCTTTATCTTGCTTATCAACACATATCAGAACTATCATTATCAAGGCAAAAGTAAAATTGTGATAGCTCATGACCCATAACTTTACAGTAACTATTCATACGAACAGCTCATTCATGAAACAGAAGGACGCCATGGCCAATTATCAGAGTTCAGAGACATCAAACCATCGCACACGCCCAAGATTCATTTGCCATAATCTACACAGAAAATTACTTCTGACATCAAATTCTCGCCAGGAACAAGAATAGAGCCGCAGTTTCGTGAGCCCTAATCCAGCGAACATCACAGGTAGCCAACTCCACGGTACATTCCAGGGCCAAAGAGGCGGAAGCACCTTGTGCCCCGCTGCGCGGGCTAAAGAAATCATCAAAGAAACCCAGGCCAGAAGCAACCAGCCGGAACGCCACTAAAGCCGTGCAAATTCGCAACGTGTAATCCAGCCCCGGAATTGCTACGGCACAATTGCACAAAACGAAAATTAGGGAAGAGCGAAGGCAACCGATCGAGGTAGCCAGGCGGCTCTTACCGAGAGAAGACTCTAGCCCGGGCAGACGGATCTATGGCGCGGTGTCCGCAGGGGGAGGCGGAGGAGGAAGCGCCGGAAGAGCTCCCGCGGCGGCGGTTCGCAGTGGAGAAACGAGGGATGGTCAGCTGTGGCGGCGGCGGCGGCGGCAGAGGCAGAAGAGTTTGGCTATCTGGGCTTCGGGATTCCGCGATCGATCGGGCTGCAACGACGAACTTCCGGTCGTGCGATTGCGGGATCGGCGGCGCTCGTCGGCGGGAGGTCGGTTTCTCGGAAACGGGTGAGGGGGGGGAGAGAGAGGGAGTGGCCGCGTTAAGCTGAGGGAAGAGTCAAGGAATGGCCTCGCTGACAGGCGGGCCCATGGACGGGTTATCCTTCCTAGTGAAGTAGCCTACTGCCTACATATTCCGGCCTGTTCATAATAGAAAACTAGCCGCATGGGCGCGCGCAGAAGGCGTGGGGCACGGGCAAAAGGCTGCGGCGCGCGCGGGCAAAAGGCGCGGGCTAAACGCGGGCAAAAGGCGTGGCCGCGTGGGGCACGCGCGGGCGGCGTCCCAGCGACGCGGCGGCAAACACGCATGCGAGGACGCGCTGGGAAAAAACGGAGGAAAAATAGCGCTGCTGTGGGAATCGAACCGCGCCCGCCGCGGTGAAACCTAGCTGCGCGAGCCGTTGCTAACTGCACGAAAAAAAAACATATTAAACATAAAAACCGAACGGACAGCCAGATGCTGCAGGGCGCGCCCGATCGAACGGCCGTGGCTGCGCCGAACGGGCAGGCCAGCCACGTGGCCCGCCGGGGAGAGCACCGCAGAGCAACTCGGCTATGTACCATTTACTAGTGGGGTTGGCGGGCATGTGGCCCGCCGACACTGAGTTTACATTGAAATATAGTAAACAACAAAACATAGAAAATCTTTGCAGGTATGAATACAATCTATGTAAACAGCAAAGTTTGTAAAGCTAGCTTATTTCAACCAAATAATGAAGGCATGAAGTCAATACGATCGAGTTTAGCAAACAGGGGAAGATATCAATAGCTCAATTGTTGAAATTACGGTGCTACAAAAAAATATATATATATTGAAAGTGTAAGAACACAATTTACAGAAGCTCCTAAGAATTTGTAAATAAAGAAAAACAGAATAGGAAGGGCCAGGAAGGACATCAACTTAAGGAATGTATTTTCAGAAAATAAGTAACGTAAACGTAAGGAATCAACTTTAACGATGACATGGTAAGGAATCAACTTTAACGATGACATGGTGAAGCTAAGGAGTAAATAAATTTCATGAGAATTTATCTTTCGAAACATATACGTATTTTGTTCGTAATATTATAAACATAAGGTTATCAGAGATAAGCCGGCAATATCTAAAGGCAAAATATTTGGTGCAAACCGGCATATCTGTGCAAACATGCAAACTACCAACGAGAGCCATCCGATCCGCGTTGGATGGACCAGGTGGAGCGCGGGCTGGGAGGCGGGCTCTGCACGTCGGTTTTCTCCAACCGCGAGCTACGCTGAGCGTCTGTTTTCTCCGGGAGGAGGGGCGAACCGCGAACTGGCCAGATGCAAACCCCCCGTCTCTTCGCGCCTTGCCTATTCGCCTGGCGATGGCGTCGCAAGGGGGCAACCCTAGCATACGGTGGCCGGATTCCAACCCCGACGGCGGCGGCGGTGGCCGGCTTCCACCTCCACCCGAGACCAGCAGCGACTCCCTCTCTCCATCCAACGCCTTCCCTCCACCCGAGACTGGCCTGCCTTCCCTGCACCCGACGCCGGCAACTGCACGCCGGCCAGTCGCCCTCCACGACGATAGTGCTGATCGTGGACAGGAATGGCCGTACATCGCTGCCTTGAAGCCAATGGATGAGATGGTGTTTGTAGGGAAGGATGTCTTGGCCATATCCAGCTCAGTGTTGAGCCACGATGATGGTGTCAACGTCTTCGGTATGTCTACGTCAACGAGGCTCCATGATGGCAGTGCACCTAAGATTGATGGAAGAATGACCCCGCAGAAATCGACACTTCCATTTTGTGTAAGTATTGGGAGAATGAGTTCTTGATGAAATTGTGAATTTTAGGCAAATATGTGTTACTAATGGTAGAATTAATGTACAGGGGACACTATGCACACCAGAAGTTGCAAATCTTAGAAACCAACCGGCCATTGGAATGGAGTTTCCTGATTTGAGCTCGGTTGTGAAATTCTATAGACTATGCTCATGAAGCTGGATTTGGGGTTCGTTTCGGACAACAAAAGAAGGTAGATGATGAGGTCGTGTGGAAGAGATTCTATTGCTCGAGAGAAGGCTTTCGGGTGGATCGTGACAATACATCGAAGGAAAACCAACAATTGGGTAAGAAGAAGAGGAAATACGATCAAAAGCTTAGCAGATGCGGATGTGAGGCCATGATATGTGTTGTACGGACCAAAGAAAGTAGATATAGAATTGATCAGTTTCAACCTATGCATACACATGAACTATCTTCGCCTGGTAAGAAACACTTGATACGGTCAAACCGGCAAGTGAGCGAGAAGGTTAAGGCAACACTTTTTTATTGCCATAAATCTAGCATTGGAACCTCATTGGCATATAGATATCTTCGTGTCAGTGATGGTGGGTTTCAAAATGTGGGATGCATATTACGGGACTTGCAGAACTATCATGCTACCTTGAGAAATAGTATAAAGTGCTCGGATGCACAGTTGTTTATAGATAATATTGGAAGAAAGAGTTCTATTAATTCAGGGTTCTATTGCATGGCATACCTTGCTGCCACATTATTTATGTATTACGGGGTGCAAAAAATGAATGAGCTACCTAGTAATTACATTTTGGAGAGGTGGTCCAAAACTTGCAAAAGTAGAACTGTATATAATGAAATTGGCTATGTGTTGGAACCGGAATTAAATTCTTCAATGGATATGGAGATTAAAAAAGTACCCTCTAAGTTGCGTAATGGCTTGGAAGACATCATACAACAAGCTGGACATTCCAAGGAAACCATGCAGATGGTGAAGGAGAAATTCGAAAAGTTCATCAACGAAGTAAATGAAGAACTTCCCGTTCATCAAAGAAGTAGAGTTGAAGAGATGGAAGGGTTCATTGGGAGTCAACTTCTAACTCATGTTGACATAATGCCGCCTAGTGATGTGCACACAAAGGGTAGGGCGAAGAGAATCAAGGGGCACATGGACAAGGGAGGGAACAATCAAAGAGCTAGGAGGTGCAAATTATGCAAGGAGCTAGGCCAAGCGTCAGGAGTTGCACCCTTGATGGTGAAGGTACTGCAGATTTCCAGGAAATGCTACAGATGTGCATTGGCATTCTCCGTTTGCTTGCCACAAAAGGGGCTCGCCTGAACCATGTTGATGAGAGTTGGTTTAAGCTCGAAACCACCGTCACCCACGTTGGTGGCAGGTCCAGTGGGGGCATTGGTGCTTGACGGGGCTGAGAATTCAAGAATGGTCTTCTCGGCAGCCATCGATGATGAAGGTGTCTCGGTGACGAGGAACGGATTGCTCGTGAGGTATATGGATTTGCAGAGGTAGGACTCGAGGTCTTGTCCTTCGCACCAGTGACTCCGGATTTTGTCGAAAGTTTTCCGGGAGATCAAAACTGATCATCCACCGCTCTGCTAGTTCCACAGAACAAAGACAGAGCAGGATAATACCCGTTAAACTAGGCTGGTAAATTAAATAATTTAGATGTAGGTTTTGGAAAAAAAATTTATCTCTTTTTTGAGAAACCGCTGCGTTCCCCGGCAACGGCGCCAGAAAACTTGTTGGCGATTCTTACGCTCAAAGAAATTAATCCGCAAGCGGACGGATATCGCTTGTAGTTTTCACCAGGAGTATTTCTAGAGTTATCGAATCCACAGGGAACGAGGGTTTAAAGAGATAAACCTCTATATCTTAATTATTTAAAATACCAGCCAGTCTAGGTAACGGGGGTTAGGATATATGAAAAGACCGGGACACACACACACACACGATAAATATTCACACAAATAAAGAGAAAGCTACTCTAGCTAGATAGATAGTTGGGAGGACAACGAGAGAAGTTTAATAAGTTCACGAAATCGTGTGATTCAGTTTACTGAGCGAGCTTGGAATATTCTAACAGTGGTTCACTTGATATTCGTCATCGGAGCTCAGACATTCACTACCACCCGCTATCCTGAATTGGAATCCCGAATGGTTATGATCATTTCGATTGGGCTCTACTGGTCCAAAGTCGGACACTGTGGGTTACACACGAGATACTTAGTATCTACGGATGGATAGGGCTGTCACCACCTACCACCTACCACATATACGTGAGCCCGGGTGTAAACCGAGTTAGTCCTAGTCTCAGACACCACGTCTGCTACTATTTCTAATCAATCTTCCTCAGTACCAAAAAGAAATTGATCTAGGTTCAATGCCTGGCTCTAATAGTATATGAGTGAGAACCTAAACTGATTCCAGACGAATAGAAGTAACCGGTAAGGCAAATCTACATAACTCATTTATGTAGATACACTCAGCTCAAATAAAGTTCAACATATAAGCAATGAATGAAGTGATCTCACTAATTGAAACAATTAGGAAAGGGTACAAGAGCTATTACCCGAATTCCCGAAGACACTTTCGGAACTCCGAGCTTTAGCCCGACTTTACTCTAACTCCCAACTACTACTAACTAAGAGCTACTCTAATAAGTGGAATGAAAGTGTGAAAAAGTGTTGTGTGTTGTTTTACAAGTGAGGTGTAAGGGTCCTTTTATAGTGTTCCGCAGCCAACCGGGGTGCTCCACGTGTAGGGACACATGTCATCCAACCCTCCTCCAAAGGGGAATCCAAAGGGACTCAAGAGTGGGTCGGCTGGCCTAGGGTGGGTCGGCCGACCCACCTTCTTCACCTCTCGGCCGTGGATTTCTTCTAGGATGCTCCCTTGATGGCGTAGATTAACCCCTTAAGCTGGTGGATCAAATGGACTTGCGCAAGAAAGTAATTCAAGGGAATCCTATGCTCATTTGTGAAGCAACCGTGTCCATTCGATCAAACCGACGGCAGTGGATGGTCTAGATGTCCTCATTTTGTGCTTTTATGCCACTGGGGAGAAGACAGGGCTGGATTGGTGACATGGCCAAGTCGGCCGGCCTAGGTGGGTCGGCCGGCCTGGTATTTTGCCCGGTCTGGCTCTGGTTTTTCCCATTTTTTACCTGTAGACCCACAACTCACCAAAACTTGTGGAACTTTATTAGAATAAATATGTTAGTATAAACCTAGATTTTCCCTCCGAAATGCCGGAATTCCGGAATATGTTGACGTATAGAATTGGTGTTTATTTGACGTCAACACCAAGTCATCCATATCATCGCACTAGTCGAACTAGAGGTCCAGGACCTCGTCGCTGCTCGGAATCTCAGGCATGTCCAAGGGAACAGACTGTTGAGGGCTGCTCATGGGCCCCACGGTGGGCGCCAACTATCGGTGTCCTGGAAACGCGCCTCGGAAAGGCAGCGGGTCCATGGACCGGCAGACGAATTTGTAGTTAGAGTGAGACCCAACGACAATCCTTCTCAGCAGCCCGGGGCGGCGGTCGAGCCTACGGGGGCTCTGACCACGCGGTCTTCCCGGACTAAGCCTGGTGCGACTTGGCGAGCCGGGTACAGATCCGTCGTACAATGAGAAGAAGAGGGGGAGAGAGAGAAAACAATACAAACCGCGAAACACAAGCGATTTACCCTGCTTCGAGCCCCCACTGCTGGGTAATAGCTCTACTCCAGCCTTCGTTGATTATACGGTGGAAAACAGTACAAGAGGTGCCAAGACCGGGATTGGAGGCGCCAATCCCGAGCTTACAGGGAGGTTTCGAACACTCTGGCGACTAAGGACTATGGCTATTGCTAAGGAAGCTTCTGATTCTGGGTGTGCCAGAGAAGTTGATAACGGGTTCCGATCCTCTCTACGTTGGGCAGGTCCTTCCATTTATAGGCGCGGCGGGTCGCCCGGAGCTGATACGGCGGGCCCCGCGCCTATCTCTGCTTTAGTGGCGGTGCCCTTGTCTCATTCCGGGGTTCTGTCCTGTCTGTGGCCTGCAAAGAGGAGCTGGTCTGGTTAGTACTGGACACGTGTTCATCTGGGAGTGCCTATTCGGGGAGAAGCCTGCTTCTGGGAGAAAGCACTTTCCCTTTATCCCCAATATAGCATTGACTGGACCGAGCCAGCCCGCGCCACCCGTTGGGGGCGTCGCGTAGCGTAACAACCGCTTCCGCCCGCCCAAGAGGGTAAACGACAAGGCAAGCTGTCCGCGTGCTTCTCCCCGGGCTGCGGATTCCCGGGGAGACACAGTTCTTCCTAGTCAAGGCCGGGGAAAGTGCGGTGGGACATGACAGTTATCACCACCTGCCAACGGACAGGCGAATTACCCACGGAACCCTCTCCCGGGCTAGGTGCGTGACGCCGCTGGGGGCGCGGTCTGACCTGGTCAAGCCCGGGGGAGACCCTGGCTGGCTAGACGCTTCCTTTAGTATGGCCAAGGGCGGCCTTTTGGGCCCTTTGTACGTGCGGTGGGCTGGTACGGGAATGGCCCAAGGCCCATCTCGGGATAGGCCACTCATGAATCCCCAACACTTTCTTTAATAAAAATTCTTGCTGCTTACCTGAACTAATATGTTACCCATGTTTCAGCTTTTGGGACAAGAGCCTCATGGCATTGTGGATGTCTCTGGAGTATCTTTTCGGGAATTTATTGTAAAGCTATTTGATTTTCACAGAGACAGGAAAGTCACACTGAGGTACGTTTCTTATCCTAAATGAGGTGCCAAAGTTGTCTTTTTGTCCTTTTAATGCTAAAAGTAAGTTGTATTCTTATGGCAGAAAAGAAGATTTCAAGAACTATACAGTGGTTCATTTGGCTGGGAGAAGGGTTTGTTTCCTTAATGTGAAGTCAAAATATCCAGAGGGAACTACTGTGACATCTTTCATGGTATTATTACCTTTCCTTTTATATTAGTAATAATATTTGTTTTGTCGTCATTCAAATAAATTTGAGATCACATTCACTTAAAAAAGAATACATTCTTCACTTACAGGAAAATAATCACCATAGAGACTTCACAATTAATGGATTCCTATATGATGCGAGAATATTAACATACAAGACAGCACAGGGAAAGGTTAGTGATATGTTTATTCTAAAAATTATACTCTAGTTAGTATTTTTAATTGAGTAAAATACACTAGTGGTCCTTAAACTAGTAGCGAGGTGTCATTCAGGTCCATAACCTTGGAAACTAGACAAGCGCATCCCTAAACTTGTTACTCCGTTCGTTTAGGTCCAAACCACTCTAAAAGGCACAGGCGGTTTTCCAACATGATATAAAAAATCTGAAAATTTTAAAAAATCTAGGAAATAAAATCTATAAAATTACAAAAATCTGAATAAAAAGGAAAACCGAAAAAGTTCAGAGAATAATTTACAAACACCCAGGAAAACCAAAAAATCTAGAAATGCAAAACATTTCAAAAACAAAAAAAATCCATAAAAATGTTATTTTGATTTACAAACCTAGTTTTTTTTCCTAATTTTTTAGGCTTGGTTTCTATTTTCCTGATTTTGTTTTTTTGTTTTTGTTTTTATTTTTTCCATTTTTTGGATTTTTCCTAACTTTTTAGTCTTGTTTTCTATTTTTTCGATTTTGCTTTTGAGTTTTTATACTTTTTTTAGGGTTTTTATTTTTGGTTTTTTATGCTTCTAAATTATTTTTTTTCTATTTTTTTAGATTTTATTGTGGATTTTAGGCTTGTTTTCTTTGTCTTTTTTTACTCATTTTTTGGTTTTAATAATTGTAACATTTTCCCTATTTATTACAGTTGGAAAGCTTAATTTTAAACTTGATAAAAATCTGAAAGACGATGCTTATAAAAGCTATTTGCAAAGATCATTTTCTGATTAAAAAAGAAGGGATGAAGTTTTTAATGATGTAAATATGTTCTGATACTTTTCACTAACTTACTAAAATTGTTTTACTGCTTTATTATTGTAATTATTTTTTTCATAATCCCATATTTAAATCTGCAGGTTAGTGCTATCTTGAGTTCCAACCATCCCATAGAACCATCCCAAAAATTATTCATCCCAATGGAACAAAGGATGCATTATTGGTTGGATGAAACAACGTGTGTATTGGTTGGATGAAACAACATGTTGGTTTACAGAAAATGCCTGAGTAAGATTGATTCTATCTATAATCTTATTTTCTTATTTTTTCTAGCAGATGAAAAAATAATCTTCTCACCCTTTAAAATTGAATATTGCAGGACCAAAACACTGAAAGATTATTTGCTATCTGCTAGAGTGGTCATTAATGCCCATGAGAATGAACTAGTAGAGAAAGTTCGGTTAATGTATGGTCAGAGTGACATTGCAATGAAGGACGCTGGCTGTCGCATTGGTGCGAGTTGGGTCAGTTTTGTAACAACGGCATTTTTTTATGAATAAAAGTTGGCATGGCCAAATGACATTGGAATCTTTTGGTGTGAATATGAACGACAGAGTTTACATAATCCAACAACCTAGACAAAATGTCACATCACCTGCAATGCAAAGTGATTGCAGGATACTTAAGTTAACCTAGCTCCGATACCAATTGGTGGGAGCTCACACGAATAGCAGGCAAAACTCTCACAAGATCTCACACTAATGTTCACTTAGGAAGCAATTAAGGCTTACTATATTGTAGCTGAAGTATTCATTGATCTAGTACTCAAGTTTGGCTTACAAGTGTTGCTACATGTTCTATTTATAGGCTAAGCTAAACTAACCTTAGCTTAGCCCATATATCTAGAACATTCTACATCTAAGCTATTAATATTTTAGTCCTAGTAATAGCTAGATGCTTCTAGTATCTAGTATCTAGTTCATCTACGAGCTAGTAGTAGAACTGAATGTTCTAGATGCTTCAAGCATCTCCCTAAAGCTACCAACTAGCTACTTCTACAATTTTCTAGTAGATGTCAATATTATATCTAACACCTTTGGTGCCTTAGCCAAAGATCTCGTGTTGCCAAAATCCAAGAGTATTGATTATTTTAACAATCGAATATGATATAATTTCTAGAAGACTATATTAACTATAACTAGAAGAGATCATGAACTGTGAGCGTGAACTTACATTCCTCAGTAGTAGAATTTGCACTTGGTTGCGATCCTTGTGGAGCTTCACCACCTTGCAGCACTACATTGGGAGACTCGGTGCTGTTTACAGATGAGGTGTTATCCCATATTTTGCGTCCACCATCTGCTCTATGCAAAATATGCATGCAATCATTCATGTCATAAACATGTCCATAACTGTAATCGATTCCTGCCCCAGAATATCCATACTTATACGAGTTTGTATGCATCATTGTCTAGTACGAATTAGCCTGCACATGCCTTGGGCCGGATCCGTATCGGCCTGCTGCGCGTACGGAAAGTCTGAAAGGCCACCCTTGGCCGTACCAGAAGGAACGTCTAGCCCGCCGGGCCATCCCCGGGCTTGACCAAGTCAACCGCGCATCCCTAGGTCCTAACCAGGAGCGTTGCGTACCTCCCGGGCTATCCTTAGCCCGGAGGAGGGCCCCGCGAACAGTCCGCTTGTCCCTAGGCAGGTGGCGACATCTGTCGTGCCCCACCACACTTTCCTCGGCCTTGACCGAGAAGAACTGTACCTCCCCGGGATATCCATAGCCCGGGGAGAGGCGCGCTGGTATCTCGCCTTGTCGTTTGACCCTTGGACTGATGGCAACAGCTGCCGCGCTACGCGACACCCCCAACGGGTGGCACGAAGCTGGCTCCGACCGGTCAATGCTATTTTGGGGATAAAGGGAAAGTGATTTCTCCTTGTGCAGACTGCTCCCCCGTGTAAGCGCACCAAGACGAACACGTGTCCAGTACTAACCACACCAGCTTCTCTTTGTAGGCCACAGACAGGACGGAGCCCGGGATGAGACAAGGGCGCCGCCACTAAAGATGGATAAAGTAGAGATAGGCGCGGAGCCCACCGTATCAGCTCCGGGAAGCCCGCCTCGCCTATAAAAGGAGATGCCTGCCCAACGTAGCGGGGACCCCTAAACCTCCGATCCGACCCAAGCTACGCATAAGAGAGCCCCAGCATCCGAAGCTTCCTTAGCAGTAGCCATAGTCCTTAGTCACTCCAGTGTCCTACATTCCCCTGTAAGCTCGGGACCGGCGCCTTCTAGCCCGGTCTCGGCCCCTTGTACTGTTTCCACCATATAATCAACGAAGGCTGGAGTAGAGCTTTTACCCGGCAGTGGGGCCTCGAACCAGGGTAAAAATCACTTGTCTCCATGGTTTGTATCTCCTTCTCCTTTCTCTTTCTTCCCCCTCAATCACACCGTACGACGGATCTGTACCCGGATCCCAAGTCGCACTAGGCGTAGTTCGGGAAGTCCGTGTGGCCAGAGCCCCCGCAAGCTCGGCCGCCTCCCCGGGCTGCTTGGAAGGGTTATCGTTGGGCCTCACTCGAACTACAAATTCGTCTGCCGGTCCGTAGACCCGCTGCCTTCTGAGGCGCGTTTCCCAGACGCCGACAGGTTGGTGCTTGATCTCAGTGTTAAATCTTGTGCTATGTTACTTCCTTGCCCTTTCACGAGATCCTCTGTGTGTGTATTGAGAGTCAACCTCATACTGCTAGGTGTAGACGTGGTGTCTAGAACTAGTTGGTACCCATTAGGTACCTGATTCAACGGTTGTGTGGTAGTAGTAGGTGGTGACAGCCCTACTATCCGTGCAACAGTTTGTGGAGTCCACCCTGTTAGTCTCAGCCCAATCGAGCCCAATCAGGGGTGATCATAACCATCCGATGTTCTTAACTGATAGTGGGTATTGGGTGATTTTGTATCTTTGGCTAAGTAAAACCCATAGATCCTCTCGACCCGAATTATCTTATCACGCTCTCATCATTACCACCATTATCCATCCGGTTAAGTTAGATCCTAAACTAGAGCACTTCTCGTTCCTCGTGGAAATACGATACCTTGAAATACTCCCAGGTGAAAGCTACCGCGATATCCATGCGCTTGCGGATTAATTCTAAAAGACATAAGAATTGCCAACGGTTACCTCATACATGTTGAAAGATCGGGACCCCCGATGCCCCCATCAGATGGTAAAGAGCAAAAGGTCAGTTCGTCAAATCGGCTTTCTATAGCCATATTTGATCTTTTACTTGCCAACTTTTTCACAACGGGATAGCCGACAGGGCGAGGGATATGGCAAATTGGTAAAACAGTAAATAGTCTAGATACATAAACCAGAAAACCTAGATCCGATGGCATTAAGCGAATGGCAATAATAGATTGAATCTAGCGTTGGTCGGTTTAGAGGCATAAAGACGACAATTATGGCTCAGAATAGGTGTACTAAACACATGCCAGCGCATGCTCTAGAAGCCTACCGGTACTTCTTTGCGGTTCAACGGGTACTCCAGCGTGGGTTGTCCACAGCACTAGAAATCTACTAAAACAATAGCTAACAGAAGAAAAGCTGAAAACTACAAGCATGCCTTATGATCGATATATACCGCCTTAACTATCACTATTCGCACTTCAGAGGCTACTCCAGCGCGGGTAGCTCATAGTGATCAAGAAAACAGCATTGATAAATCTAAAACATGACTTGCGACAAACATGGGCTAAATCAACCTATAAAGATCTGGTCAATTGCTACTTGCAGTTCAGCGGGTAATCCAGCGCGGGTAGCTTCTAGCAATTGGCAAAAATAGTATAGATGGATAGAACACATATTTGTTTGTAAGAAAACCTTATGCTAAAACCAGAAAGAACACATCGGTCGACGCTGATAGAAACCACCGATAATTCGAGGCAGGCTCCTAAAGCGGTCCTAGAGCTCTATCAAGATCTTAGGCAAAATGCCAACCTACGGGTAAACACATGCTAGTAATCGACGAGTAATTGAGCGCTGATACAGACTAACATACGGGTGTAGCGTAGAAGATCGACGGGTAATCCAGTGATAAGACAAGTCCTACCTACGGGTATAGAGTAAAGGATCGACTGCTGTCGGTACATAAGGTACCGGGGTGTCCTCTCCACCTCCTCCAGAAGGGGGGTAGAAGACGGTGCCATCCAGAAGGACCGTGAAGACCGGGTCTGGTTCCGAGTGGACTGGCGGGTACGCAGGCCCCACCGCTCGGAACTGGGCCCCGAGGCGTCTCTCGGCAGGCGGGGGCGGCCAGACCCCTGCGCCGGGAGATCGGGCGAGCTCTCCACGTGTCAGGCGGGAGACCAGACCCCAGCACGCGGGCGAGCCCTACGTGTCAGGCGGGCGACCAGACCCCAGCACGCGGGCGAGCCCTCCACGTGTCAGGCGGGCGACCAGGCTCCAGTGTGCGGGCGAGCACCGCCCCGACCAGGACACGCGGCGCGCCGAGCGAGCGGCTCGGCGACCAGGACATGCAGCAGTTCGGCGACCAGGATACGTGGCAGATCAGCGGGCAGGCGGGCGATCAGACCCCGCACCGTATCGGCGACCACGTGAGCAGCTGGCAGGGTCGGCGGGACTCTGGGCCCCACCTGCCACCGATGGGACATGACAAGGCAGCAGGACGTGCGTAGCAGGCGGCTATGACCGCACGGCATTTATTGTATACCTGCCAGTACAGTGATCATGTAATAGACTAGACGTCCCCTGTTTCTCTCCCTCCGTCAGTTCGGGCTCTCCCACATTATATAAGGGACCAAGCCACCTTGGGGAGGGGGACTTCTTCCTTTCACCTCATTTGCATTCGCAATGCACACATAGAGCGAGAGCTCAGCAGGAGTAGGGCTATTACCCACCTCGGGGGCCCGAACCTGGGTATATCGCTGTGTTCATCCTGTTCTTGGGAGCTCGAGGGTGGTTCGAGGCGCAGCAGTGCTACCCCCCGTCGAATCTCTGAATCTTCTCGTCTAGCGTCAGAAAAATACGCTGACAACTGCTACATCGAGACAGCTTTACCTGCGGGCTGAAACCAAGGTGATCGGATTCGAAGAAAAAGGTTGTGTTTGTGATTGGATATGTCTGATTACACGCCCTAAAGGGGACCTTATATGGTGAAAGGAGTCCTACCTCAACATGAGGTCGACAAAGCTAAAAACGGAAAAGCTGCCTAGTCTATACAAGTAAAGATACAAAGGAACCGACGTCCTCAAAAAAGTTAACGCCGATATGATTTGGACCGTCGGATTCCTTTACGTCAACGGGCACGATCGGCTTTTTCCTTCGCCTCCAAGTCATCAGCAATTTATTCTGGATCGGGCATTTTTTGGTGTCAACACATACTCAGTAGAATTGGGCCATTGGGAGGGGATGGGTTGAGTAAAATCAACAAACATGCGATCTACACTAGGAGTGAAAGTAGTAACATTTAGAAGCACTAACACTAAGAAAAAAAAATCACCACACCGTTTGCAAAACAGGTAGTTTGTGTAAAGGGACGGGAATGGTATCAATGGGGTGAAGAAATTAGGATGGCATCAGGTGAGAAAGAAGCAATCGGGGGATGGGGACTTCCTCTGGCCCAAGGGATGGACGACAAGCTTTGACGAAATACTTCCTCGGGCCCAAGGGATGGACGATGAGCTCCAACTGGGATAGCCATTGATGGCGCGTCGAGCTCGCTAGAGAATGGAAGCGCGTTGCGCGTGCTGTCGCTTAGGAAAGAAGGATGGAGTGGGGAGCTGGGATGATAGGAAGAAGAATGGACGGGATGTCGGCAGCATCAAGTTCGGCAAGCTCGCCGGCGGCGCGAGGGAAGGACAGTGCGTGGAGCTAGCCGAGCTTTAGGCGTGCGCACGAGGTGGGTGCGGAGGTAGAGACAGAGGCACTGCGAGGATGTGAAGGCGGAGGCGCAAGTGGCGACATTTTTGTTGTATATGGTCCCATCCGAGCATGTCCCCTACGGGATCTTGTGCTGTAGTCGCGTCCTAAAAATTGGTTGTGCTATGTGTAAAACCAAATAGACAATATTGACAACCAATTCACAATAATTTCGTTGAAAAATAAGTCATGAGTGCTATCATTCAAAACCACCTATTGTGTGAAATGAATCAATGATCATACATTAATAGATAGGGTTGTCAAATTATTGGTTTTATAGTTTGGGACATAGAATGAACATTTGAACTTTGGGGGCGTAATATGGACTATTCGCTAATTTATTTCATGTAAAATCAAGATATTTAATAAAATTGTTAAAAATAATTTAAAGATCACATTAAATAAGAATTGTAATATATAGAAGATAACTATGTGATATCTATAACATTTCACTGAAAGTTAACCATGTGTCGTTTGTGCTAATCTTATTTGAATTAGGTTGACTGAGGAAGAAGCGAAATAATTTTGATGTAGATTGTAATAAAATTTGTCAGGATAGTTAGGCCCTCACAAATAGCTAGATTGTAATAAAATTGGTGATGCTCATACAAGTAGTTGTTAAACTTAGATATTGTTTGTAGGTTGAAACAAAGTTATGTGCTATTGATAGATGATATCTTTGGATCAATCGAGAAGAATGTAGTGAGCTCTAGATTATAATTTACATATTACTATGAATATAGTTCATGCACTTTAGCATGCTTGCTATAAATAGGCACGATAGGTGTGAACACCTTAGCTAACTTATATGTTTTTATGCCTTGTCTTCATTTTGCTAACCACATATTTTGTTGTAACACAACACTTCTTTAATTGGTATGCAATTTACTTTTGAAGAAATTGTAGAAGGGTTGCTTCTCATAGTGTTCTATCCTCCGCGATTGGTTTCTTAAGAATGGATAAAAATAAGTGTTGTGAGGGAGGAAGCAACATCAGGGTTAGGAAAAGGTAAAAAATATTTCACTTCTTTTGTTATTTTTCCTGATACACATAAGAGCGGAGAAAAAATATAACACAAATTGTTATTTAGATCATGGTGAGCATGACAAGAAGGAAGAGAAGAGCAGTAAGGACCAACAAGAAAATCCAAACCCTACACTTCATAATCAACATGACTTAGGTAATTTTTGTAAAATATTGTTAACCTTACTTTGGCATATTAATTTGCATCAAGTAAATTAATTTGTTCAACTTATGATCTTTGCTCCATTTACAATTTGTAGGGCTACCACCTTTGGTTACTACTGTAAAAGATAAAACTGTCGAAAAGAGAAAAATTAACGAGCATGTTAGATAGTCCCTAAATATGTTTAAAATAACATGCAAGATAAATAAGTACCTTTTTTTCTTCGAACCTAAACTATCATTAAAAACTAAAATAAATAATTGTCTCCCTTCCAAATGAGTCTATTTTTTCATATATAAATATGTGGCTTCATTCCCGAATGAGTGTAACCTACATTTAAAATTGATATATGAGTCAGTATTTTTTTCTTATGTGGCCCTGTACTATGATGAAAGAATCAAATAATTAATGAGAAGTAAATAAAAAAAAAGTGGATTCTTTCTAGATGAGCCTAAATATGGTAATAAATAAACAAATAAATAAATTGATTGTTACCAAGTAGGACTAAATACAGCGATAAAAACTATAAATAAAAAGTGGTTTCTTTTCACATTATCGTAAATCATGAAAAAATGAAATAGGTAAATAAATGACCCCTTGCCACTTATAACTAGAATCAAATATGTTTAAAAAGGGTGTATATATATATATATAACAAAGCCAAATGAAAAATCACGTGTTGTTAAAATTATATGAATAAAAATATGATTTTAATTAAAAAAGTGTGTTCTTCAAAATTTATGTGTTCATATCTTCTCTTCAAAGTACTGTAGTACTGTAGCAAAGCTTGGGCAATGTACTAATATATTTCTTGCCTCTCTAATAAACCAAAAACGCTATTTGCAGGAAACAGAAAGATTGCATTTTCTTTCGGATTGGACTGTCATTCCTAAGGATAACTTCAATGCAATTTCATCAACTCTCGCTGATGGATATCCGTTGGTTACGTGGATATACGTTTCCAAAAGACTGCGTGATTTGAAACCAGATCAGTTGTATATCTCACCCCTTAGAGAAAGTTTCGTAAAGAAAGGGAAAAGACCAATTGGGCATTGTGCCGTTTTAATAGGAGATCAACAATAAGGAAGAAAAAAAATGTTGTACTTCCTAAACTCTCATGGTCCTAATTTTTGTACCGGTGTTGGATGTACCGCATTGGGTTGTTTAAATGTTACTCCTTTACGATTTCTAAGGTTTCACGAAAAGAGAAAATAGAATTTTGGAAAAATACAGAATTTGAGTACTGATAATTGTTATAAATTGTTAAAGTATTTGCCACTATTATAAATTGACATACTATATGTTGATGTGCACTGTCATATTGTACAACAGTCTTATTGTTTTTCTTTAAATTGCATCTGCTTTACTCTATATACCTAATATTAAAGAGGAAGGATTCTTCGTCGTCCGTCGTCCCGCCTCCCCGCATGCACAACTGCTCTTGGGCCTCGTCTCTTCTCGGCCCGTTTTTTCTCTCCCAATTCGAAACCCTAGCCATCCCCCTCTTGCTCTCTCCCGGTCCCGCGCCGCTCATGCAACCTCGATCCCTCATGGCCTCACCCATGCCTCGCCTTCCTCAATCTCTACCGTCACCCTCTCCCTCTCCACGCGGCCGTCGCCCCTCCCTCTACCTCACCCATGCGGCCGTCGCCCCTCCCTTACCTGCGCCGCTGCCCTACCTCACCGCGCGGCCGTCGTCCCTCCCTCACCCGCAATGCTGTGAAGACAGGCGGAGGTGCACGGTCTGAGGCGCCTCTCACGCAACACTGATCCCTCACAGCCTCACCCGCGCCCCGTCTCCATCAATCTCTCTCCCATCACCCTCTCCCTCTCCACCAACGTCGCCCCCTCCTCCCTCACCCGCGTCGCTGTGAAGACAGGCGGAGGTGCACGGTCCGGGGCGGCGGCGAGGCGGCCATCGCAGCGGTGGAGTGGAGGCAAGGCATCTTCCCCGAGACGCGACAGAGAAAGCTCTGACAGCGGCGGCTCTCCATGATCTAGGCGAACTCATCCCCGATCCGTGTGACATGACATCAACATTGGCTCGATTAGACAGCCTCCCCACGCCTGCGTCGTCCCTGCTCCTCCTCCGCCATCTTCGATGCGACGCCTTGCCATTCTCCGGCCGCACCGAGGCCTCCCTACCCTCTGCACAACCCCTGCTTCCGACGGCTAGGTCCAACCTCGCCACTACCTTCTCTACCGCCCTTTGCACATTTTTTAAGGCTCCATGCCTGACTTGGAGTTATTCATGCTGCAAGCTTTTAGTATTCACCCCTGGAAGGTCATCTAAGAATGGCATGAATTCATTCCTCTCTTTAATACTAGGTAAAGATACTAATTGACTATGAAAAATTTTGGCATGAACATGGTCTGCAATGAGGTGATACTCCTCTGCCCTGCTCCGTTCGTCTTGCTCTCTCACATTAGGATGCAAAGACAGGTCGGTATTTCGATACACTACGTATTGTAAGAAAATAGAGATGATGCAGTTGTTCCTAAAAATTATATGCTTAGTGTGGACGGATGTACCTTTGGGGGTACTTGTCGGTAATAGAATAACAATGGGGCGCACGAGACCTTGAGCTTGATGGTAGCACGGGGCAACGAACGACAAGGGGAGACAGATGTATACTGGTTCAGGCCCTCGTCGAGAGGTAATACTCTAGCTCCAGTGCTCTATGATTATATGGCGATCTTGATTACAAGAGTGTATCTGATGTGGGAATGGATGCCAAACTATGACCCCTCGCTCTCCTTTATATAGTGGAGAGGGTGAGGTTACAAGGATATATCTACCCCAGCCGACTGGTTTGTGGCGTTGGATCATACAGATATGGTCAACTTTCGTGGAGTCCGACTGATATCTCTACACCTTCCTGGGCCACCACGCCTTCTGTAGAGTCTGGGTGATCTCCTAGTCGGTGTAGTCGAGTTGAGCCGTCCCCTGTTTTGCATATGTGGGCACCACAGTAAGTATACCCGGGTCCCATATCCTCCACACTTAGTATTTTACCACTCTAAATTGATTCAGGGTTACCAAGCAGACGGAATGCAGAGATGCATACACAAGAGGAAGTCACTTTGTGTGTAGATGTATAGATAGATAGATGTTGGAGATTCTTACGCTCTTAGAAATTAATCCGCAAACGGACGGATATCGCTTATAGTTTCACCTAGGAGTATTCCAGGGTATCAAATCCACAGGGAACGAGGGAGAAGGATAATTCTTATATCTATATTATTTAATATACCAGTCAGCTAGGTAACGGGGGTTAGGACAGTATAATAATAATAGACCAGTGACACACACACCCTAGAGTTCTATAATAATTAGGTAGTAAGTTGGGAGGACAACGAGAAGAGTTTAAAAGGTTCCCTAGTTGCAATTATCAAGCTGAGCCTAGTATATAAAGAATGATGGTATGCTTAAAGAACATCGTCGAAGCTCGGCCAATTCACTTTCACCCACTATCAGTTAAGAACGCTGGATGTTATGATCACCCCCGATTGGGCCCTACTGGTTCAATTCCGGACGCAGGGGATTACGCGTGAGATAATTAATACATCAAATGGATAGGGCTGTCACCACCCACCACCTACCCCAAAGTATGTGGGAATGGGTGTCTCCCAAGTTAGAACTAGTCTCAGACACCACATCTATTACTAAGCCTAATCAATCTTCCACGGATCCTAGGAAGATGACTTAGATTTAATACTTAGCCTATTCTAAGTATATGAGAATGAACCTAAACTTGGAATCAGGTGAATTTAAGCAACCGCTCTAATTAATTGACACTTCTCACTAGTGCAATTATACTCAGATCAGATAAAAGAAAGCGATTGAATTATAAATGAAGTAAGTCTTACAAAAGGGAAAGGATACAAGAGCTATTACCCGAATTCCCGAAGACACTTCCGGAACCTCGAGCTTCAGTTCGACTCGACACTAACTCCCAACTCCTACTCTAACTAAGGAGAAAGTCTAAATGAGAAAGTGAAGTGAAGTGGTGCTTGTGGTTGTGGTGTCATACAAGTGAGGTAAGGGGTCCTATTTATAGCCTTCCGTAGCCAATGGGGAGCTTCCACGTATGGGACACATGTCATCTCCACACCATCAAAAGGAGGGATCCAAAGGGCACCCGAGGCTGGTCGGTCGGGCTTCGTGGGTCGGTCGACCCCCCTCTTGCCCATCCGGCCCTCCGCTTCGCATGAGATGCTCCTTGGACGGTGTAGATCAATTCCCCAAGTCGGTTGTGGCAGTTATGAACCGGTAAAACCGCCTTCCATATGGGCCATTCAATCCAAGTGCGAAGGAACTCCATCCCTCGGACCAAACCGACTGTAACCAATGGTGTAGATGTCTCCATTTTGTGCATCTAGGCCATATGGGAGAAACTGGAGCCGGTTGGACGAAGGTGGTGGGTCGGCCGACCTAGGGTTGGGCCGGCCGACCCGGCCTTTTGCTCGGTTCAACTCCGGTTTTTCCCTACTTTATTCCTAAGGACAAAACTTACCAAAACTTGTGTAAATTTATTAGTATAAATAAAAAGCAAGTATAAACCTTGATTTCGTTCCAGAATGCCGGAATTCCCCCAACTTGAACTTTTGCTCATCCTCGAGCAAAGAGCTCAAAGTAGAAGCCGGTGGATCAGGATTGCATCAATATCATTATGCCACAAATACTAAGTGCACAAGGTAATACTGCATTAATTGTTGATAAAAACTCGTACGAGAATATCCAACCTTTGTCAAACTTATGAGGTTTTTAGAATATCACCTTTTCTTGAGCGGTTGAAAGATAGAACAACTTTGATAGAACTTTGTCAACTTAATCCTGTCCAGGCTAGGTCTAAGAGTTTTTCTTATTTTCAAAATTGTAGTTCCACATTATTGCTCTCCAATCTCTCAGTGGTATTTTATTCTATCCTCACCAAGGCTGTTAGGCTTTTTTCCCTCTACCTAATTCTAAGGCTTATGTGGAGCTCAAGGTAGGGAAAGAGAGACCTACTTTGGTTGTGTAATTTTGTAAAGCCAAAAATTGGTTCTAGAGAATACCGTACCACTTTGTGTTCTGGTCATGCAGAGAAATAATTTCCAGGGATGAGGGAGAGAATGGACTCATGCCAATGGAAAGAAGAAACGCAAGTGCAAGGGATGAAGGGTACTAATGAGTCCACCACATCGGATCTTGTGCTTATAGAAGGTCTACTTGACTCCCTTATTTGAGCTTATTCCTCAATCTATAAAGTCATTGAGAGGCATTTTTTTTTCATCAGAAGGAGATGAGGATTCACACTTCTCTATTTTTTTTAATAAGGAGATGGTGATTCTCTATTCTCTTTCTTTTTCTTTGCCTATTTATTTTGTAATTGAGGAATGACTCTCTATAGTTTTGAAGTCTTTTGGTAGATCGAATAGGTAGGTGTATGGTTGACACATGAGGAAGAACTTGGCTTATTGATTGTAGGGAGGAATATCTGGCGGAATGGATGCTTTATTCCATTATGGAATTTAGCATTACTAGATAAAAAAGGCTAGCAAGCAAAGGGATACGCGAAAGGAGATGACCAGTTTTGAAGAGGTACCGATTCCTAAGGACCCAACCTTTGACAAAACTCAACACAATCATAAGTGGCTTATATAGGCTTGAATCTTTTTGTTATTTTTGGCTCTGGTGGGAAGGAAAGTCTAATAAGGAATTTTTAAAATATTTTTCTTTTCAAAATAAATTTTCGATACTTTGCCTTACTCTAAAATGTCAACACTCATTTAAGTAAAGACTTAGGCAGGATAACTTTTATACCAATAACTGTCAAACATTAATGGGAGTACTAAATTATGAGCTCAGCATTTGTTTTATAATAATAGAGCAATACTCATCACTTCCTTTGGACAAAATCAACATTTACACTTTTTATTCGAAAAGGGAAATGTTTTTGGTATTTTAGGTTTTACAAATTTTTAAAGAGTTTTCTAGGGCATACTAATGACTAACTAAACTAAGAAAATTTTTCTTTTCTTCTCTGTGGCAGGGCAACGGCAGGACAAGCATGGTACAGGCAAGCAAGGCATCAAGTGAGCTACAACAACTGGCAACAGGCAACTGGTAGGGCAAGGCGGCAGGCAAGACAACTATCAAAGCGACAGGCAACTGGCAGGACAACTAGTAGGGCAAGGCAACCATCAAGGTAACTGGCAAGGCAGCTAGCAAAGCAAGGCAGCAGCCAAGACAATGGCAAGGCAGCAGCAACAGCAAAGGCAACAATGAGGAGTGGGCAGAGCATACCTATTGAGTGGGTGGGTCAAAACCCAACTGCTGGAACCATGTCGTCATAGCATTAGTTCCAGCCGTCACGACATTGGTGTTGGCATGCAGATCTCGAGTGCTATCTTCATGGTATCTTGTGTGCTGGGCTAATGTTCGGCGAACAAACCCATATCGTCAACCAAAGTGCCCACTCTTTCTCTGACGGTACGGAAGTCCTGAGCAAAAGGCTCGAAGTAGGAAGGGTAGTGACCCGATGACGGCCCTCCCCGACCTATGCCAGGACCTTGATTATAAGGATAATAGGACCCTCCAGCATCATGTTGTCGTGAACTCCTAGCTTTGTGGTGGTGTGTGCCCCACCCCTCAAACCCCTTGTGGTGCATACCCGTAGACGGATGGGTCCCATTGATCCCAATCTAGCTATACTAGATTCTGTATAGAGCCTAATAAAAATATAACTTTGCATATATCTCTAATAAATGTTTATGTAAAATTAATAATATGATTACTTTAAAATTTATTATTTAAAATAGCAAATTATCTCCAAAATTTCCAAAACAATTACAGAAAATACTAGATTTATTTTACATCATAGGAAAAATACAATTTTGCCACCGATTAATAGTATTTTCTATAAACAAATTAATGTAGGCATTTAAAGGCCTTATTTATTAATTTAAAGTGCAAATCAAGGGTATTTTAAAAAATATAAAATATAGCCTTTTAAAGTATTAGGTAGAACATCCTCGCTGTAGTTGTCTTGTCCGGAGCCGTACTTTAGCAAAGTAGTCGTTTGATGCCGAGCACAGTCGTCGTTTAATGCCAAGCCGTTTTGCCGTCGTTGCGTCTGATTGCCTTTGGTCATGCCATTGGCATCACTAGACGCGCGCAATCTCTCTCTCGGTCTCTAGGTAGCACCTACACCCAATGACCTAGCCTCTAGCACCGGTGAACCTCAGTTCTCTTTTCGGGTTCGCGCGTCGGCGAGAGGTTGATGGTGATGACATCATCATGACATCATCGGCCCTAGCACTGTGTAAACGAGGGTCACTGACCGCTGGGACCCACTTGCCAACCTCTCTCCCTCTTTGATTTGTTCCTCTCCGTTTGATGCTAAGTCGCTGTCTAGTGGTTCTTGGTCCCACACGTCGGGTTAAGTGTAGGCGCACTTCTCTCAGGCGTATCCGATATGACCACCTAATGCGTTCGCGACGCGGCTGGACCGCCTGGCCAAATGGACTGTTTCGACCTGCCGCGTTGCACTAGTTTGAACCGCTCAGTCTCCCCGCGCCTCGCACAGTGATAGGTTTGGCCGTTACTGTTCCAGTTATTCTCCAGTAAGTATTAGGAGCCCTCCACACCCTGGAAAAAATTATGAAATTAAGATTTGATCTATAGAAGAGGCTCTCAATATATTAGAGAAGACTTAAATATAGGTAATTCAACTTTCTCCCAAATAGGATTGTATTTAGGGGTATTTTGGTAATTTTACCCTTGTCGACCGCAGACCGTTAACTTAGCGTTTCCATTACGACCAACCCCATATAGAAGAGGCTCTCAATATATTAGAGAAGACTTAAATATAGGTAATTCAACTTTCTCCCAAATAGGATTGTATTTAGGGGTATTTTGGTAATTTTACCCTTGTCGACCGCAGACCGTTAACTTAGCGTTTCCATTACGACCAACCCCAACCCTACATCTATATTCGCAATCTGTTTAGAATACTCCGTAATTTATGATCGCTGCTTTTAACAGAGGACCCGGTGCCTGAGGGAGAATATCTCGAGGATAGTCACATTCAGCCTTCTGATCCTCAAGGCGAGTTAACACCCTAGCTCATTCTTCTACCCAGTTTTGATAAAGTATTTTGTTTAAAATATAAAAGTTCATGCTCGATATGTTTTGAAAGTGCCTACCTTGTTAATCATGAGAATATCATGCCCTGTTTTTGTTACTCTTGTTTGTCGTATATGATCCCTTGATATCATGGTTGCTTGGTTGTCCACATATTAATTAAAATATTTAGACTTCCTACATATTAATTAAAATATTTAGACTTCCTAGTCTTTGGTAAAAATTGCTTAGACTTGCTTAGGTCTTACTGATTTAATCGGGTATCCAATCCCGCACTGATGAGCCAAAACTCATCAGTGGACACCATAACAATATATACCTTGATCATGTTGGATATTTGCAATGCATATGTTATTGTGATACGGACTGAGTTGTGGGATTCTGGGAATGAGGTTTATGCTGGGTTGCTACTTTGTGGTTAATGGGAACCGGGAAAAAGAGTGATGGAAGAGAAGGATGATGGGCAGGGTGGACCCGGAAGAGATTCTGTGTGATAAAGAGAATAATCTTGTGTGATACTTATATATAAATATATTACTGTGTGGTAACTATACTACTGTGTGGTAACTATATATAAATGAAGAGATGGAAATTGGAGTATGGAACTATGTGGGAAAGTCTGTGTGACTGGAAATTGGAGTATGGAGCTATGTGGGAAAGTCTGTGTGACTGGAACTTGGAGTATGGAGCTATGGGGAAAAGTCTGTGTCACTGGAGATGGGAGTATGGATCTTTGGGTTTGCCTTTGTGGCTTGAGAGTTGGATTTATTGAGTTTTTACTACAATCTCTCCTCGACATCTTTTTGGAGATGTCATTTCGAAAATAGCTAGGTATAGGCTTTATATATGTTAATTAAAAAATTGGCTTTTCTGCAAAGAAAATAACCAAAACCCCACGTGGGTGAGGTAGGGCAGCGGCGCAGGTAAGGGAGGGGCGACGGCCGCATGGGTGAGGTAGAGGGAGGGGCGACGGCCGCGTGGAGAGGGAGAGGGTGACGGTAGAGATTGAGGAAGGCGAGGCATGGGTGAGGCCATGAGGGATCGAGGTTGCATGAGCGGCGCGGGACCGGGAGAGAGCAAGAGGGGGATGGCTAGGGTTTCGAATTGGGAGAGAAAAAACGGGCCGAGAAGAGACGAGGCCCAAGAGCAGTTGTGCATGCGGGGAAAACTACATTACACCTGACTCGATACTTGTTTTTTACGATACCTCTCATGATACCCCGTATGATACCACTTTAATATCTACTCCCCTATATAAGACGACATTATGTTACTTCGATGATACCACCAACCTGATACCTTGATACTACGACCTGAGAGCGCAATACATGATTATACCCCCATGATACTTAACACGACACCCTTATGATGCACAAGAATTAGGGTTAGCCCAAATTATGATACCTTTTTTTGACTCGATACTTGATGATACTTCTGATCCGATACCTGATTTTTTGACCTGATAATCGATGATAGTTGTGATCCGATACTTGGTTTTTTGAATCCGATACTTGTTTTTATTGACCCGATACTCGATGATACTTTTGATCCAATACCTGTTTTTTGACCTGATAACCAATGATACTTCTTATTCGATACTTGATTTTTTTGACCTGATACTCGATGATACTTCTAATCTGATACTTGATTTTTTTCACTCGATAATCGATGAAACTTTTGATCCGATACCTGTTTTTTAAATCCGATACTTGTTTTTTTCACTCGATAATCGATGATACTTCTGATCTGATACCTGATTTTTTGGCCTGATAATTGATGATACTTCTAATCCGATACTTGTTTTTTTGACTCGATAATCGATGATACTTCTATTCCGATACCTGATTTTTTTACCTGATAATCGATGATACCATGAAACTCGACGATACCTTCAATCTGATACCAGCAATACTCGAGACCTAGACCCGATACTTTGTTTGTGATTTTATGACACCCTTTCGATACCTCAATGATACCATGAAACTCGACGATACCACCAACCCGAAATCATCGATACTCAACATCCCGACCCGATACTTTGTTTGTGAGATATGATATCTTTTTTCCGCTACCTTGTCTGATACCTCAGCGATACCATAAAAAAAACTCGACAAT
Source organism: Raddia distichophylla (assembly GCA_005191435.1). Lineage (NCBI taxonomy): Eukaryota > Viridiplantae > Streptophyta > Magnoliopsida > Poales > Poaceae > Raddia > Raddia distichophylla. Next base: position 793,752 of record SPJY01012978.1, read on the forward strand.
ACCACCAAACTGATACCATCTCGTTATACTTTTGTTGTGGTACCAGCTTTTTTTGAACGGGTCAGAATTTTAGATATTACTTGCATGATACTTTTGCTCTGATACCTGTTTTTTTAACGTAATTTTTTGATGATACTTCCATGATATTTTTGCTCTGATACCTGCTTTTTGAATGGAATTTTGGATGATAAGCATTTTATTATGAAACAGAATCTTGGATGATACTTGAAACGATTCTTTTTGCTCTGATACAAAATGGTACCCCACAATCAACTTGATAACCCCTGCCACTTAACATGATACCTATGCTTTTTTGTGGTACTTTATGATCTCCGGTACTTAAAAATTCAAGAGTTCAACAATATACTCAATAATACCTGTATGATACCACATCCACCATGTTTTATACGCACAAAATAATGTGTAGCAAGGAATACATGGAACATGCACCACGTTCTATATGCACAAAATAATGTGTAGCCATGCACATGACTATATATGCATGTCATACGAACACCGGACGGCTATACATGCATGTGTAGGTACCCCGTATATGCATGTCATACGCATGGGACGCAAGGAAACATGCATGCCAGGCAGAGCGTATATGCATGGCGTAAGCGCAGGTGCTACGCGCGGGATGCAAGGGAACACGCGAGGTGGAGAATACGCAAGTGTTTTTGTCGCGTTGCTATCCCGTACGTGGGGCAATGGACGGGATACCGTTACGTAGTCTCCCCCTTTTCAGAATTCTTCCTACAGCAACCTCTGCGCGTGCGCCTCGTTTTGCGTGACGTCGTCGTCGACTTTACCAAGCGAGCGTTTAGCGACGCCAGCGAAGAGAAAAATATTTCGGAGTGAGTTTGCTAAAATCCGATGCATGATTAAAAGACGAGGCATCATCGGCCATAACTTGTTCAATATTTTTATTAAAATATATTGTCTATTGTTTATTTGTTTGCATCCCGTTTTACATGTGGATCGTCCGTGTCTGCGCTGTTCGGGAGGATTTCAGGAGCCGTTCGAAGGAGAATCCCAAGACCCGGAGTACTACGAAGACAAAATAACTTGCATCTTGCTCTCCTATTTTGCAAAACTCACCCGTTATTTGTTTTGTTTACTTTTCTCTTGCATGAAATGATGGGAACGGTAGAAACCTAATATGTTCACGCTGAGTCATTGACCCTGTGAATTTAGTCTATTTATTGCTGCCTTAGTTATTTTCCTAGCCCATCCTTGTGCTTAGTTGCTAGTGCTCGTGAGTTGGTAGTTGATTAGATTCATCTTTTAATAAATTTTATGACTTGGTATGATTGGAGGTGCTGAGTTACTTTAATAACTTAATCAACTAAAACCTACGTGGCGTGTATTGACTAAAGGTGGCAAGTCGGGTGGTTTTGTGGATTGAGGATTGTGGTGGAAGTAGTCACCTTGGTCTAAGGAACGTGTGCTTATCCGACCAAACCATACAATCGCAACCATAAGTGCTAGCGTCAGCATGTTGCGCAGCATGTGCTAGTCCTAACTTAGTAGTTAGAAAAAACTGTTAACACACTTTACCTTGAAAAGACCGGGCTGCGGTCCGTGGGCTCAAGAGGGGGACCCGAGTTGTAGAAACCTTAGAGGGAGTATCGATGTTAACAGAAGGAACTAATGAATCGCCTTATATCGTTACTTGATCTGAGCTCCAAAGAAAGAGCTAAGATAGAAAAGTACCACTAGGCTTATGGATAAAGTGTGCTACACTCTGCAGAGGTTAAAACTATCATGATAGCCGTTCCCACGGTCATGGAAGGGGAGGAAGGTCGTACATGGTAGTCTCACATGTTAATAATTTAATCTGATGGGTTGGTTTTGGTTGAGTTGTTTAAGGCAATTTTGTTCTGCAAAGGGGCTTTGGAAGCCAAGCTCTGCGTGTTCTTCTTGGAAATGTTTATCACTATTAATTGTTCTACAAATTTATTTTTCCACACTTTAAATAATATGACTAGTGTAGGTGTTTATGCAAAATAGCCATCCTATTCTTATTTATATCCTTGCATCATTATAAAGATTCTTGCTGGGTAGTCGTGTACTCACTATACAAACCACGGATAAATTTGTATTTAGGAGAAGGACTAGGTCCGGTGTATCTTTAGGATCAGGAGGACCTTGTCCCGGACTTTGATGAGGATTAGCTGACGCTCAAGGGTCGGATTGGAGCATTGTAGGTGTTTATGCAAAATAGCCACCCTTTTTTTATTTATATCCTTGCATCATTATAAGGATTCTTGCTAGGTAGTCGTGTACTCACTATACAAACCATGGATAAATTTGTATTTAGGAGGACTAGGTCCGGTGTATCTTCAGGATCAAGAGAACTTTGTCTCGGACTTTGATGAGGATTAGCTGACGCTCAAGGGTCGGATTGGAGCATCATCATACTTTTTTCGTTGCATATTTAAATTTCTGCACTCTGATATATTATGGACAATATTATGTCATCTTTGACTAAACTATTGTAATAAGTAATTGTGTAACAATTACTTTTACATAACATTTAATTTCTCTTAAGTTATTTGTGATTGTGTGATGATGTTCAACAAACTGTCGTTCACAAGTTGCCAGCATTGATCTCTGCGACTAGCAATTGATTGTGAGTGGATCTCGATGAAGCCGTGTGACACCGAATGAAAGGCATGAAGCTGAACAGCTCTCTGCCTTCACAACACTTTTAAGAGGCAGAGGATGCACATCCGTACGGGGAAGATCAGAATATGCGCCACATGAAATAATATACATCTTACCATTACGAAAGATTGTACAGATACGAGTATATGATTCGGTTGGATTAAAATTTGTTATTTTTTCAGACTATTTAGTGTAACATTTTGTAGTAATGTTTCAGAGCTTTTTAGGATTTTACTTAAAAATCTCAAAAATATTAGTTACATGATTTTTTAAATTTTTTATACCATTCTTTTTGAAGACTTTTAATTTTTGTCCCAACTAAACCGAACCGAACCCAACCGCGAACCAGAGAGGGCCCATATTTACCCCCAAAACATCAGGTGTGTGCGATTAATTTTTTAGCATCTCAGAAATGTGCACATATGGATGGTATTAATTTAGTAATTCGAAACTTCCCGAACTTATCTCATACAAATCGAGTAGTTGCACGAAAACTGTACAGAACCTTGCAGGGTGGGGCAATGAACCCTAAAAGTACAAACAAAATTTTGCACGAGGCAACGGGACTGAGTTCTTGACACTACAATATGGATGGAAAAAAATAGTGTTGATTTCTAATTTCTACAGAGAACCATAAAAAATGACATACAACACCATAAGGCAATTGCCATTTCTTTACACTGTTGACTTAGATACTTGTGGTCGCATCCCAAAGCCGAAGAAGCCCGTTGCGACCACCACTGCAGATTCTTTTCCTATCCAGGTCTGATGCTATACACCTCACCTGTTACAAGAAAAATTGAGAATATTAATAGTTATAAATCCAAAATTAAAGGGAAAAACACAACTGTTTTGTATTATTAATTTAGTATAGCATCGTTTTGAATTTCAACATGATGACATGTTGGAAGAACATTCAACATTTGTTCCAAAATGAATTGCTTGCACATAAAAGCTAGCCACGAGATAACCTGACATGACTAGACTTCTGCCTTCAACACTAGTGTGATTGTTTAACTCAAGATCTTAAGCACAAAATGAAACTATAATAATGCTTACAAAAATGTGATTTGATGACACAAATATAATTTTCTTTCTTTTCACCTTAACTTATTTTATTTTTCATATCTATAAAGTCAAAGAGAAGAAGATAAGTTAAGATAGGGCGAAAAGAAAGGCACCATAAACATCATATGCTTAGTATTGAAGATCTTCCTATGGTCATGCATGGGAACGATTGATTAAGCAGAACAGTAATCAACACAAGGTCATGTTGGGAACACCATTGATAGTGCAACTCAAAGAGAAGTGTACACTACCTCTGTCTCCAAATATAGGTCACTTGAGGGACCTGATCTGTATGTTGAACCTTTTTTAACTTAGTCTTGCATTAGACACTGGAAAGCTGTTTTCTGGACAGAGGGAGCATGATAACTACCGATATTATTTCTAAAAGCAAGGCAATTTTTTTTTTCAAAAGGGACTTAAAAGGGGGGAGACATATATGTTTCGATCTTCTAATGCATAACTGATACATGCACATGTGCAATGCTCTGCTTGATAAGGTCACAATAAAAATCCATACAATACTCTGATTAATCCATGCTAGAAAGATATTAGGAAAAAGTATCACATTGGTCCCTAAACTATGCCTGCTAGACCAAATTGGTCCCTCAACCCAAATACCAGGTTTGACCGGTCCCCCAACTACCAAAACCAGATCAAAATGGACATTTGACCAGTCAAAGCAGTGGTTTTGCTGGCATGTTGTCCACAAAGGAGGCTTTCGCTGACATGGCATCCACGTGGCTATCACATGTCCCGCCATCTCTCTCTCTCTCTCTCTAGCTCTCTCTCTCTCGCCTACACTGGTGAAGGGGCGGCGCTCTTGGACTCTCTCTCTCTCTCCCCTACATTGGTGGGGCGGCGCTCTTGGACTCTTGGTCTCACCAACCGAGTAGGGAGAGACGACACCGGTTATGCAAGGACAGTGGGGCAAGGCAGAACCTGTTGTCGTCCTCCCCAAATCCGCCGCCCTTTCCTAAATTCTTTGTCATTAGAGATCGGATCAGGTGTTGCTAGAGTAAGTGGCGTTGAAGGTCGAGATGCGGCCGTGCTGGAGGTCTGTCTACGCTGACGAGAGGACCACAGGGCAGGGGCCAGGACAGCGTGGTGTGGGGACAAGGAGGAGAAATGGAAGGGGATGCTGCCGAAGGAGTAGACAAGGCAGCCTAGCTTGGCAAGAGGTGCACCGTGCTAGGGCAGTGACATCAAGCCCTATGCAATGCTGCTGCTGCCACTGTTGATGCTGCCGCACCCATTACCAGCGGTGGCACCGGTTGGGCCGTCCCATCCTCTCTCTCGCATACCCCACTTAGGAGGAAGATAAGGCAGCAGCAGCCACCTTGGAACTCGCCACCGCATCGGGAGGTCCCATGCGAGGGCAAGGGCACCTCCCCTCCTACATCGTGCGCGCGTGTGTGTGTGAGAGAGAGATGAGGAGAGAGAAGATAGATGAGGATGAGCTGGAGCTCAGGTGGCAGTCGAGATGGCGTCCACGCAGACAAAATCTGTGACATCGTCATCTATGTCAACGAAAAACACCCAAACCAAGTTTACGACCAATTTAGTCCGATTTTGATAGTTGGAGGTCCAGTCAAACCTGGTATTTTGGTTCATGGATCACCAAGATATTAACAAGCAATGAACTATTTTGTGTGTGTGAAAAGTTAACATGGGATGCATACCACTGCAGCAGTTTTCTGGGGAGTTCTGTAAAGCTGCCATCCTGCAAGTTTTGATCCTGTATTTGAGAAACCCCCAAATCTTTCTTGTGGTCGATGGAAAAGAGACATAGAATTATCAGCGGCACCAATTCCTAGCCAGTGATCACCAGCGCTAATGGACAAAACTGATGCTGAGTGAAGCGTCAGATTCTTAACACATCTTATTCCTCCTGCAAAAAGAAAATGAGAATGCTTTAGTTCCAATCACCAGTTTACAACATCAAATATTAGATTTATATGTTTCTTAAAAAAGGAACAAATCATAAAATTTTATATAAACTTCAAAACCATAACATATTGAAATGAGGCTACTTGAGCACTGATAGGCGAATGCCTTGCTAAGTTTGAATACTGATAGTTTACTATCTTTTTTTGCAAAACCTTTTATGATGATTTGGCGCCCAAACAAAAAGGGCTTCTATGTTTCTATAAATTTGCAGAATCATCTAGGTTGGGACTTGGGAAACTATTTCACAATCACACAAAGGAATTTTTCCTGACGCTTGGCGCCAAAACAGCTGAAATATTTTTCAAAATCATTATGACCTCACCTTCATTCTCCCAAAATCGTATAAGCCCATCAGAGGAACCTGGCATATCAGTTAGTGGTCAGAAACGTAAGTGACAATGAGAGATTTCTTCGAAAACAAGTAATAGTCACATACCAGTGATAATTCCTTTATCTGAAGGTGAGTATTCAACACAGAGTATGGGGCCAGCATGGCAAGCTAGCACAGCATCACATGTTCCCCGGGTAAGAGACCACACCCTAGCTGTCCAATCATCACTCCCAGTTATTATGGTTTCCCCTGTCATCCTCATTGACCTTCAATTAAACCAATTTTTTTATCAGTATCTATAAATTGCTGGTGGAAGAAGTCCAACCCAACCAGAGAGAGAGGTGAATGCCCAGTAGTCCAACACGCACATTACCTTATCCACTTTGAGTGCCCTTGAAGCTTGAACAGCTGCTTGCTGGAACGAATATCCCAGACATGGGCCAACCTGATGTAATATATATTTTTCAGAATAGGGTGGGCCTCAGGTTGCTCAAATGAATTTAAAATGAAAGCATCCAAAAAGAAACTTGAAGCTAAAAAAAGTACATACACATCTCTCCCGGCAGCTGCCAGAATTCCAGTGGAATCGTCGTATTCCATACAGAGAATTGCACTTTGACAACGACCCACAGTAGCAACACAAGTATCAGTCCGGACATCCCACATCTTTACAGTGCCATCATGAGATGCAGTAAGAACACGTTCCCCTGAGAGCATCCGGACAGAACTAACCTGCATAAGTGTCAATCGTTATGGAGAGATTGAAATGCAAGTTACTACTATACTATTGATACAGATCCTGACCGGTGCATCATGGCCCTTCAGTTCTTCCAAAAGCTTAAAAGTTAGCTTATCCCAAACTATGACAGATTGGTCATCAGCTCCAGAAACTATTTTTCCACGATCTGAACTAATTGTTCGGATTGTCCTGCAAAAAATGAAGAAATCAACAACAGTAGTTAATCTAGTCTGAATTTGGGGTAGCGAAATTCAGATTTAGTGGAGAAAGTTAAAGAACCTGAACACACTACATACAACTTTAATTGACATATTAGCCATTGAAATTATCCCCAAAATACAACCTGGTCACTAATTACTGATCAATTTATTTATAAAGCAGAAACAAAATTTACAAAAGCAAATAAAATTATAATACTATATAAGTACTCTATTAACAGGTGCAAATTTAATGGATGGAGCCATTGAATTCAACCCCATATCGGCATATCCAATTGTATTTTTGTGAAAATACGCATACACAAGATGGCCCAAGCTGCATCGAAGTAAAGTCTCTACAAGTAGCATTTACAGTACATGCTTGGACAAGTGAAGAGAGAAAACTTAAGTCTCTACATTTTTATTGTCACAGATGAGCAATTCTAGTTCACTAGCAACTAGAAAGTAAATACTGAAGGACAGTATAATCAAATTAAGTGGCAATGCTCTAAATAATTGCAACTACAATTATGATACATGCTTGAACAAGTGAATAGAAAGATGACTGTTACTGTACATATTTATTGTGTCTCAGATGATCAAATCTAGTAAGTTCATTAGACACCAAATTACAATAGGATCAAATTAAGTGATAATGCAATATTTTACCAAGCTGGCAATTAAGTCTAGCAATTTGAATGACAGTTTGTACCTAGTATGCCCTTTGAGTGTTGCTCGAAGTTCAGAACCACGCAAACTTGGATCCCAAATTTTTACCTGTATATATAAATAATAATCACTCCATGTTTCACTTCAAATACACATATAAGCAGCATTGCTGATCAAGAGATTTCATAGTAATGCAACAAAACCATAAGCTGTGCATAAAAGAATGGTCAGAGCATAACAGAATGGTCATCTCAACATGACAACTAACACTATAACAAAGTCCAGATGAAATGTACATATTTCGTGTTTAATTTTTAAAACAAGTAAAGGTTCAAATTTCTGTTACTGATAACAAAATGAACTTAGAGCAACAATTGCCATAGGGAAAATTCGATATATGCCATTATAAAGTCGCTTATTCTGAGATATGCCATTACAAAACAGCAAATTCGTTGGATGCCATTATAGAGATACGCCTTAAAATATATGGGTCCCACGTGTCATCCTCTAACTTCTTCCTCCTTCCCTCTCCTCTCTCTTCTCTCTCCCAAGCCGGCGGCTGTGGCAGCAAGCAGCGGTGAGGGCGAGCAACCGGTGGCGGTGGCGACGAGCAGGCAGCTGGGGCGGCGGTGCCACTAAGGCGAGCAGTAGTGGCCCCTAGGGCGAGCGCGAGCAGCGGCGGCGCCTAGCACGAACCGCGGCGGCGGTGAGGCCGAGGGTGAGCAACGGCGGCGGCAACGGCAAGCACGAGCGGCGGGGGCGCCGCCAAGGGCAAGGGCGAGCCACGGCGGCGCGGCCAAGGGTGAGCAGCGGCGGTGGTGACGGCAAGCATGAGCGGCAGCGGCGGTGCCTAGGGTGAGCAGTGGCGGCGAGGGGAGCTGGAGGTTGAAGAAATAGAGAGGGGTAATTTGGTAAATACAGTGGTCTATACGTATTTTAGACATATTTCACTGAAAATAATGGATAAAATGGCCATAATGGTATATATTAAAGAAGTGTGACTTTATAATGGCATCCAGCAAATTTATCGTTTTGTAATGGCATATCTTTGAATTCGCCACTTTATAATGGCATATATCAAATTTTCCCTTGAGAATATGATAACATGAAGCCTCGAGCTAACCGTGCAATCTGTGCTTCCGCTGATGAAAAAACCAGCATCTTCACGATCACCAACAAGGTCCCACACCTCTTTTCTTGTAACACAATGAAGAGCTGTAATAGCACCTGTATGGCCTCTAAGGGTTCTCATGTTTGTTTGAGTTTTCTTTTGCGCTGCAGATAGTTCTGTTTTTCCCGTGGTAGGACCAGGCTTTGCATCATCTGAAACAATCCAGTAACACCAAACATGTTAGAGAGATCTAGAGATATGGGCAAAATCTGCATCAAAATATGTCCACAGATAAGATACATTGTATTCAGGTCCACATAGGGGGAAAGCAGTAGTAGATGAAAACTTACTAACTCGGTTAAAAGAGCTAGCTCTTAAGCTTCTGTCCCTACTAAACATACTTTGCACCCAATTTCGTCCCAGCCCAGATGCCTCAGCAGGTTGTTGGCTTTCATCAGATACATCAACCGCACGAGGGGAAGCCATACCATACAATGGCAGTGGTTGGCCTTTCCCAGTAGCAATCCCCCAATAGCCAATACGAAGTTGTTGCAGATGTGTAAGCAATGCTCTAAGTTTGATCTAGGGGGAGTTCAAAGGAATGTTAAGAAATAATAGGCGTCTAAAATAGTCAATTCTCAACAGCAATGGTATGGTGAAACTATGGTCTAGTTTTACTTACAAGCTGCTTATAACCCAAGTTGTTTCTCTCGGCTATTTTCTCAATCATATTCCAAGAATCAATATCAGGTAGGCCCAGCCCAGCCTCCATTATGGACAAAACAATGTCAGGTCAGTAAATTCAGTTAATCTAGAAAGAATATAAGATGTAACCAGGCCAGTACCATGTGGGTTGCCATGACAATAAGTTGTGCAGTAACTAACGTTACATAGTTTGTTGACCTGATAAATAGAATACACAAAAGATAAGATAACAAAGTTTATGCAATCATAATCAAACTGGCAGCTATAGTAGAACTTGTCATGGTAGGAAAAAAAAACAATAATCATGCCAATTAAATATATATTATGATTCAGTTCGGCCAACTTAATACAATGATCTGAATCTTGCACATCCTTTAAAAGGTTTTTTTAAGTCTGGAGGGTGCGTGAAAAAGATAAATAGGAAGAGTTGCAATATCCTTGTGCACAAAACATATACATGTACCATGTTTCTCACTGTTTGTATTTTAAAGCTGGCTGTTTCAAATTCCTTGTCATAATCTACGCTGTGTAATGAGTAATACCCAAGCATGTTGAAGAGACGCGTAATAGATTCAGAAAGATGGGATCAGAACGTACTTATTGGAGCAATTTTCCATCAAGTATTCAAAGTAGCCATCCCAGAAGCTGCAAAAGAAGTAAAGAATGGTAGTCATGTATCATATCTTTAATGAACACAGAAATCATATCATGAAAATAAGCGCAAACAAAGAAAAGTAGGGAGATTGGACAGCCCTTCTATAAGCAAATTTCTAAAATAGTGAGATCTTGTTGAAAATCTATCATGTTCAATCAATAGTTCAAGAATAATAGCTGATGCATCTGCAACATACTCCAGAAATTATAATATGCACAAGTTACTTGGGTACTAATGCTGCTGGCAATAGTCAAAATTTTTATTCTCATCACTTTCATAATTGCCTTCTCCTGAACTATATACTATGTGTCAATTCAATTACAAAGTTCTCTTTTGAGTCACATACACATCCTCAACGATTCTCATCTGGAGACTATAATTGTAATTAGTACCATTATTTGTTGATAAGCTAACGTATTATTCAAGCTCAATTTACAAGACTTGTAGAGGTTAGAGAATGGCATGCAAATCGACTGCAAATTTGGACATTAAGCTCAAATTCAAAACAAAGTTGACGAAGTCATGGTAAGAATAGCAAAGTTGGACATAACCTGAAACTCAAAACAAAATTGATGCATCTGCATCATGACAAGAATGGCGTACCGAAGCTCCTCCCATACTGACAGAGATAATAGATGACGCTGAACATAGTCTTGAACGTTGTTTGGGTCCTTCCTGTACATTTCAGCAGAAACTTCAAGAGCGTCTCTGATCGTTGGCATGTCATTGCGTGAGCTGGCACGAGTTATGGCTGTCTTAAGCTGCATGCAGAAAGAATGATAAGATTGTTCCGAAAATCCACACATCATAAAAAAAAAGGGAAAATAAGATAAGCATATGGATTGCTCCGAAAGTATAGCAAACATGTTTACACAAGAGAAAAATATGTAAAACAAGTTCTATAAGCCTCTAAGAAAGGAATGTATGTCCATAGTAGCAAGAGGGAGAATTAACTGGTTATGACTGAAAACATACAGCACAAAGCCATAAATATGACAAAGATAATCATACAAAGAAAAACAACAATATGATGAAATACTTTGTATTGAGCGGCATTTCTACATAACTATATCATTACAATATGTAATCTTAAGGCAGTACCACAAACCACCTGATACATAAGTAAAATTTTCCATAGTAATGGAAATAAGGCTTACAAGAGAACTAGTTTATAACTTGACCTATTTACCAACCAACACAACCACATTAACTCTTGTGAGCCAGTATGCAACATGGCAATCAATGACCTGAACAAACATCACTGGTAGTAAAAAAAAATAACACTAATTCATGCAGAGTGGGGCTGTGTAATAAAAAGTTAAACTAACCAGTTCTTTTACAGCAATAAACTGCTCATCAGTCAAGCGGCATTGCCAACCCTGAGGAATAGAAAAGTTAGATATAGAAAATGTATGCTTTGGTTGTAAGATCCATATTACCGAATGAATGTGCTCTCTGATGCATTCAACAAAGCCACTCCCGCCAATCCCTTCTGCATCAGACTCAATCAAAGCTGCAGAAGGAAACATAAATCATGTTGGGAGGACATGAAAGATGGAGATAAACAAATTACACAATTTTATTATTTAAATTGAAGCTTCAAGATACCAAGAATGGTGCCATATTCAAATGATGAAAGAGGATCCTCAGTTGCCCCGAGTCTCAGAAGACGAAGCCAGAGTCCCTGAAGAAGTGAAGATACATGCAAATATGTTAGTGACGACATGCTTACAACAAGTATACGTATTTTACATGAATTGATCAATTTTACAATAATGGTAATTATCTCAAACAAAAGAAGGGATTATCAATAGCATTTTCTATTTAAGAGAGGAGTTTGAATGAGCCTATATACAAAGTCAGGCAAGAAATGGAACAACCTGGAAATCATTGTTTTAAATCACAGGATAATAGGATATAATGCTCTATAACAGTTTGGGCCTCAGGCACTTAACAAATTTATACTATTACAACTACAACCTTAGATGTAATAGCAGTCCATAATAATAATTCTGCTACACATATATTGCTTAATATTTTGGCTTGACATGGATTAAAATAATAGAAGACTCTTAAACCCAATACCAATATTCAAAATGATTATCTTAAACATCTTAAGGCCAGTTTGGAAGAGGGAAGTTGCTCTAGAAATTTTTCAATTGTATCATTTTGCCTATGCAAGGGAACCAAAAAAGTAAGTTCCCACATGCCACTGCAAACTGCCCAAATACCGTGTATGACATTGCATGAGTCTATGACAAGTGGGTCCCAGACCCACATGTCATAGACACAATGATCGCACGCATGGAATTGAGATTTTTCTCCAGTGCTATGTACGGAATTGCCCCAAATATTTCCTATAAATATCCATAATATTCAACTGCAACTACCATATTCAATAGGACACAAACACAAAGGATTTTCCCATCTGTAAGAATCTCTCATATCTGTATTTGTACTTGAATTCACATAAAAAATGGATGTGGATATGGTATGGACTTCCCCATCTGAAATGTCGTATTATGTCGCCTATTTATATTCATATTTTAATTCAATGAAGTAATATAGGCATTTTATTGCAATATGCCTCACTAATATCGCCATGTTACACAATAACACAAATTACGAGGATATCTGGATCAGACCAAATTGACTGGACATTTGATTTGTATTTGTTATGACATTTGATTGATATTCATATTCAAGCATATTTGAGTTTTTATTTGTATTAAATTTAAAAATACAAGTATGAATATGGTTTCACCACTACCCAATTCATATTTGATAAGTTTCCACCACTAATTTTCCCCCATAAATAACTTCAGGACTGATAAATTAATGCTGTACAATATAATTACTTCACATTCATGATATAATTTCTGTTCATGTAATGGTAAGAGAGGAAGGAATACTTAATATATAAAAATTTCTTCACGTTTTCGAGTGATTATTGCAACTTGCAATTCAACTTGGGTATGATCCTCTCTATAGTTTTGTTGTTTCTTGTTAGTTTGGGCCTATTAGTTCATAATTGGTAGTAAACAGCTAAGTGTATACAATCCGTAATAGAACGGGACATTCAATAACTTCCCCATAGTTTATAATCCACAATCCTTTTTTCTTACTGTGCAATATGACAACATGATAATCATTATTTACAATAATATCAAAAATACATGAAACACAATGGGTTAGAATGTTCGAGAAATTAAGACTTGTCAGATAATTACCTGGAGCTTTACTTTTATATCCAGAACCATCCTTTCTCTCTCAGCCTGCATAACAAAGCCCCCCAAAACTACTTTATTGTGTTTTTTCAAATAAAAAAACTGTGCCATGGATGAAGAGAAACAATTGCAGAGAAATTTCACATAGCACTATGCATGACTTACCGCCCTCTCTCTGGGACTTAGACTTTGACCTCCATTAATTTGGACAGACGGAGAGCTGAAAATACAAGTCATTTGACACTGAGGTTATTGACATTTGGAAAAATAACAGAGAGAACACTTGCATGCATGTAATCTTACCTTGGTACTTGCTTACTGGCCCCACTAGCTAACGCTAGAATTGACTTGCGTTTTTCTTCTTGTTCTTCTGTTCTTGCATTTGTTGGAAATCTTGTATAGCAGTGCCTATCACCTGATTCTGCAGATGAGTATATGGCTAGTTAATTACCAGAAACACCAAAAGTACAGTACTGTGCTACTACATCAGCTCCCACTCCCCAGGTATTTTGAGTCAAGCATGCACCTCAACAAGGAGCACTTAAGAAAATAGAATAGTTACATGGTTTCTTCAGGTAAAAGAAAATTACTACCTGAAAATCTCAAGTACCAACGATTTCTCTACAGAACTTGAGTTGTTCATAAAACAATTCTTTACAGCTTAAGTTCAGATTATAATCTACAGCTGGGTTTTTTGGAGAACAAGCCAGACTTTTTGGCGCTTTCTAGCCTATTTTAAGATCTTGGTGTTTCTTGTCGAAGCTCTCAAAACCAAATTTTAATAATTCTTTTGGTCATCCCAAGCCCTCTAACTAGGTCCATGACTTTTCATATTATAATCCATTACAATTAACAGCAGCTTTTCAGTTCAAAAGAAGAATACCATCTCAATTCTCAGGCTGTCAGGCAAAATGATTCTAACACTGCCTCAATAAATAAGGAACATGAAGTTACAAAGGTAAAATGGTCCCTAAAGTACGCAAAAAAAAATGCCTCGTGTGCATATATGATGTACAATGGTCCTTTAAATAGTATACTCTGGTAATGTTGATATACAGCTTGAACTGTTGGAATACCAAAAAATGCAAGTATGCGACGATTAATAAAATGGCGAAAATAGGTGTCAGAAAAAGTGGAACACAATAAGTACCTGAACTCCCAGGCTCAGAATCAGCTATAGTTATGATCTCAGGATCAGCAACATGAGAAGGAAAGATGACCAGCGGATTTTGTCCTCTACCACTTGCATCCTGCAATTTATCAAGAAGGTTGTTGGCGTTCTCTTCTCCATTATTGCATCTTTCCAAATAATCCAAGAATCCCTGAGTCTCTAAAAACTGCATAATCTGCCAAAAAAACAACAATAATGTTAAAAATATATAGTCACACAGACTGTAATTTAATAGTTGGTTAAGAATATAGTCACACAGACTGTAGAACAAATGAACAATAATGTTAAAAAAAAAAGACACATAATATAAGATTTGGGCACGATTAGATCCGCCAAAAGATTAATAAACATGTAATGTACTAGTTGGATAAGAATATAGGCACACAGACTGTAGAATAATGATGTTAAAAATAGATAATATAAGATTTGGGTGCAATTAGTTGACTGTGTGCCTTTAAGCCCTGCCGAGGAAATTATTAGAATGAAGTACGGTAAAAGAACAAATTAATTTATAAATTCGGAGAGTTTAGGTGCTACATATTTAAGCTAAGGATTAGACTGGATCACAACCATATATGTCACTTATAACCAAAAAAATCACAAACAAACAATTCATAATTCTAATATACATATGCTGAAAGTACCAATTTATAATTTATACTCCCTCCGTTTTTAAATACTTGTCACCGTTGACTTTTGGACACAACGTTTGACCATTCGTCTTATCCAAAAAAGCTATGTAAATATCATTTTTTTGTTGTGACTTATTTTACCATTAAATGTATTTTAAGTATGACTATTTTTATATATTTGTCCTAAATTTTTAATAAGACGAATGGTCAAACATTGTGTCCAAAAGTCAATAGTGACAAGTATTTAAAAACAGAGGGAGTAATTCGTAAGGAAAAATCAATTATTTTGGTCCATCAACCTTGGGATCAGGTTTGCTTTGTGGCCTAAGCGCCATGAGGGTATTATTTTGGTCCCTGAATTTCATAGTTAAGTCCAAATCTGACCATTCAAGCAAATGGCAAATGGGCTGATAGACATTTGATAGATTTGCACTTCTTCTAACACAACAGAGAAAAACTATACCTGCCTCCAAAATTGAGAAACCAAAATAAGTACCAATGAAAGTTTGGGTTCAAAACAGACTCAATCTCAACATTGATGAGCCAAAAGATGTTTTCCCAAGCTCACCTTTCCTTTTCATTCATTCCTCAAATATGTAAAAATTTAAACGACCAATGATGACCACATCACATTCAGATGAGGATAAAATGAAATGAATGTAGACCACAAAGAAACCAAAAAAAGTATAACATGGTACTAAGCATACCATCGACATGGACTCAACAGGCTGATTAGTTGCTCGTGAACGCTTTTTAAGAAATGCTTGAGAATTGAAACCACTTGGTGAAGCATTATCCTAAAAAACAAAACCTCTTGTGTTACACAAAACAACATTGTAGACAAATAACTATTAACTGTCAAAACTTATTAGATGTGATGGCTTACAATGAAGTTACGGTAACCACTCATAATCTGTGCAAAGAATCTCAAGAATATCAGCCTGCATAAAAATAAAGCATGCACAAATAAAACTGCTCCCATGATATATCGCCCAATGGAGAACAAATAGGCTTCAAACTTGGAGCATGATTGAATTCAATAGTTGAAGTTTTTGCACAATAGTAGTATGATGACACAATAGTCTTTGGTGTTAATTCAGTCAAAGCATGCATTTTAATTTTAAGGTTCCTATCTGATTAGTGTTGAACCTAGTTTATTTGCTCTCCATTCTCAATGATGTACCATTGTGAAGTCCTACTGCTTGTCCATCAATCCAATCCATGTGTATACATCATTATGTGCCTGTGCAAGCACTAAAATCAAACACCAAATTATCTATCTGAGTTCCTGTCTAAGGTACTAGTCTAACTTCAGTAAAATCCTAAAAGGGTACTAGGTCACAATTCAGTTGAATGCTTAGCATTAACTTACTAGGTCTACCTTCAATAATGCTTGTGTAAACATCATATTAATATGTAGCTTAAATACCTACGAATTGAACATAAAAAAAGAGGCACAGAATTACCTAAGCTGAAAATCATGGTCCTGCCCCCATGATTTTGTGCCAGTTTTTAAAGAATGGTCACCCATACTGCCAAGATTGATTTTCATGAAATCAATACCCATTACATTGGGTTGTAATAGTTTTAATATCTCACCACGCAAGAAAATATGTTCGGTTTCTGGTATTGGAGGAATTTCTTCCGTGGTTGTTATCCGGTTGTATTCAAGATCTACCACTACTACCTGCAATCACAATTCACATCCATTACCATAATCACATCATTGTATGCACCCATGTTGTACAGTTTGCGAAAATAAGGGAGCTTACTCTAACATGTTCAGTACATATCAATAAATTGTTTTCATGAAATTATCTATACAAATAAATGAAAATAATGTGTTATCAATTTAAGATAGTAGTTAAATGCAAATCCTTGAAATACGTTGAGACAAGCATCTTCACTCGAACACCCAGGTCTTCACATCATGGTAGAATACTAAAATATAAGGACTGTGCTGTGACTTATGAATACAAATTATTTTTACTCTAGGAAACCAGCCATGCCGAAGGTAGAATCATGCATGGCTCGTGCAAAAAGGAAGATCATGGCATCCTTTTCTACTCAAAACAAGAAAACTTTGCTTAACCGCCTCACCAAGATAACTGACCATCATTGGAATAATAAAATGGGGACCCTATTGTATGGAGCGGCTCTCTTTTTGAACCCTGGAAAATTCTACTTCATGCTAAAGGAGATGAAGATCCAGAAGCATGTGTTGCATAGCTAAGGGGCTACTTCAATGATGCTCTTGCAAATATGGTCCATGATAAAAGGCTTCAAGACAAAATTGATAGCCAAGTTGTTTTCTATGAAGCCCAAAAAGGTGTATTTGCAAATATTTTGACAATGCAACACGCAAAAACAAGGAACCCTAGTAACTACTTAAAATTTTCAGCATGCGTGTCTTTTAATTTCATCGTGTTATTTTCAATTCATCTGCCATTTTAGTTGGTTGGTGGTGTGCATATGGTGCCCAATGCATAGAGCTACATAGGTTTGCAAGGGGTATCATTAGTTTCTGTGCTTCATCATCCAGTTGTGAGTGAAATTGGAGTACCTTTGAATTTGCAAGTCACTATATCCATCAGCAAAGCATTCACTTTTAGCTTCAATTTTTTAAGCTCATTTTTGCTTTGGTGCCTTGCACAGTGAATTCTCCATGACAGACCTTGGTGACCTTCACTACTTTCTCGGGATTTCGGTACACAGGTCTTCCATAGGCATGGTTCTCTCAACACCAGTATGCCATTGACCTCCTTCGGCGTGCCGGCATGAGTGACTGTCACCCTACTACAACTCCAATGGATATACAGTCCAAGCTTCCTGCTACAGCTAGACCACCTATTGTTGATCCTTCTGAGTATAGAAGCCTCACTGGTGCTTTGCAATACCTCACCTTGATGCGTCCAGATATATGTTATGCAGTTCAGCAGGTTTGTCTTTTTATGCATGACCCACGTGAGTCTCACCATGCTCTTGTCAATCGTATTCTTCGATATGTCAAGGGTACTATTGAGTTTGGTCTGCGTTTATCAGCCTGTTCCCCCACTACACTAACAGCTTATACGGATGTTGATTGGGCTGGCTGCCCCGATTCCAGACGCTCTACTTCAGGGTATTGTGTCTATCTGGGTGACAACCTTATATCTTGGGTCTTCAAAAAGGCAGCCCATTGTTTCTCGTTCCAGTGCTAAAGCCGAATACCATGCTGTTGCTCATGCTGTGGATGAATGTTGTTGGATCCGTCAGCTTCTCCAGGAATTGCATGTCCCTTTACAGCGGGCTATGGTTGTTTTCTGTGACAACATCAACACTTTTTACGTGGCAGTCAATCCTGCCCAGCACAAACGTATGAAGCCTATTGAGATTAACATTCACTTCATGCGGGAGAAAGTTTCTCTTGGTCATGTGCAGGTTCTGCATGTGCCGCCCAGCTCCCAGTTTGCTGATATTATAACCAAAGGGCTGTCGTCCAAGTTGTTCTTCGACTTCTGGTCCAGTCTTGGTGTTCGCGAACCTCCCGCTGTGACTGCAGGGTGTTGATGAAATCTGACTTGCTGCAATAACTAGGATTGTGATCTGCTAATTATGGCACCTATCTCCATACATAAATGGCGCCTGTACATGGCTGATATAGGTTTCCTATTGTTTAGGATTCTATTATTTGTTTCTATCTGTTCGAGATAGACTTCCATGTATATTGTATAAATATGAGGAAAGCACAGGCCCTAACCTATTCTCTTTTGCAGATTCATTTATGGCCTACCCTAACTTGTAGATCCACACAAAGAAAGAAAACCAATTCGAGCACAAGTTGAATAATTTGGTTTATGTTGCGTGTTATAGAAAGATGGCCACTAGGTTCCAATAGAGGCGTGAGAAGCCAATAACTATGACCTGTTGATTCTAGAAAAGTTCGATTAGGACAATGAATGGATTAACTCATGTGCTAATTCAAGCCAAGGTCGTGGTGAGGATGAATGCAAAACCTTTCATGGGATCAAGTTGATGAAGCCATTGGTGCATCTCATAATCTTCAAGGTCGCAATTTTCCTAGGAGAGCTTATGGTAAGGGGGGAGTTGTTTGAAGAGAGGAGCAATATTTGAAGTCAAGCCAAGTAAAAGAGTAGGATGTTGCTGAAGATCGTCATGTGGATGATTTCAGTGAGTGTCCAACCAATGATGTTGAAGATGGTGAAGCATCGGTCGTCCTAAATTCCTAATATTGCCGATGATTTGAGTAATGACTATCAAGAGTTGGGACTTGAGAGATATAGAGTTGTTGGAGATCTTTATTCATGGTTGTTAAGGCCCTTAAGGCGTGTGGCGGTCGCCCGGACCTTTTTACCTTTTAAGCGCTCAAGGCGCGCAGCGAGGCGACGCCATAGACATATATGTATGGCGAATGAAAGCAAATAAATTACCAGTTGTTGGGACAACTTTGGTCAGCCAACTTAGCCCAATGTCATATTTGGCCCAACCCAATAACCATCCAAACCCTAGTCATCCATATATAAACCCCCAGTCTCTCTCTCCCTCTCTCTTCTCTCCCATCCAGCCAGCCGTCGCCTCCCAACACCAGCGCCACCTCCTTCCTCCCCAACCAACGATGCGCTGCCTCCCTTCCCTTCCTCCGTGCGTCGCCTCCTGTTAGGCCAGCAATCGTGTCTACAGAGAACTAGTCGCTGCCGACGAAACCGGCCGGTGGCTCCGTCAGCCGTTACCATAGGGAAGTCTCGCCGTCCGGCGGAGCTGCCCTCAATCTCGCGCTCGGGCTTACGTCCGGGAACGAGACTCTTTGATAGGGAACATCCCTATCAACTCCCCTCCCCTTCCTTCGTGTGTTGCCTCCCCTATTCAGGAAGGAAAGAGACTCATAGAGAGTGGAGAGCAGAGCAGAGCAATGGTGGCCAACGCCGACGGCCAAAGCGGTGGAGAGCGGTGGCAGGGGGCGGCATGCGGCGTGCGGTGAATCAGAGCAGAGGCGGAGCATGGCGGCCGGCGGCGGAGCACGCCCTTGCTCCAGATCCAAGAGGGAATCAGCGGCGGCGGCGGAGCAGGGTGGCCGGCGATGGAGCACGATGACTCCAGGGAAGCCATACACGCCAGAGCTATGGCGCCGGCTATGGCGTCCAGGGAAAACCGCCATACCGCCTAAGCGTCGTTGAAGCGACGCTTCAACAAAGCCATAACAACCATGTCTTTATTACTATTTTGCTATTGTGTGGACCTATGTTCCTATGTTATGACTTATGTTGATGTGTACCTATGTTTCTATGCTATGATATATTGATGTGAGCCAATGTTATATTGCATTAACATATGTTAATATTCTCTGTAGCTATGTGTCTATGCATTGCCTCTCCAGTCTCCACGCGCCTTATCACCAAAGGGTAATGAAGGTAGTGGCACGCCACGCCTTATCGCCATGGCAACCATAAATACAATAAAATCAAGATGTGGCATTGAAACATGGACTGTGAAAAGAAAACAATTCAGTCAGAAAAGAATGCAGGTAGATAAAAACATTTTGCACAAATAAATGAAACGCAGGGCATGATTTCAAAGAAAAGCAATAAAAATCAGAAAGTTTGGCTGATGGAAACTTCATCTTAATGTTACAACTTACACCATCCATTGTCACTGTAGATGTGTCCACACCTGACTGAAGTCCCATCATGTAGGGAGTTGGAGCATCAATATAGTCAACCCCACTAGAGAAAATTATTGGAATATAGACATGCTGAAGCAGAACAAATGAGTTAAAAGTAATTCAATGAGTGAGCAGATAATGTAATTTTTCTGAAAACAAATATGAATGGGCTCCTCAATTGCAACAACTGTTGTCCAACATATTTGTGAAGACAGCGGAAGAACTCTGGATAAAAAACCCATTTTGAATGAAACCTACCTGCCACCTAATTGGGTATATTAAATGGCATATGGCTTCTGAAACTAGAGTTAATAGTGTATACCTGTAAAATGAACAAAACAGAAACCATTAAAAAAAAAAATAGCATGCACATGTGTCATGTGTCCAGCACTTACATAAAAAGTTACTGTTAAGTAACAATTCCTTTACTTATGGAATTAGTGATACACAGAATAAGGATGTGCTGGTATGAAGAAAAAAACATAGGAAGAAGTTGAAAAGTGAAACTCAACGAACTTATTTGATCGTAGCAGTATCCTTCTTTCAAGCAGAACAGCTGTAAATAACTGTATTAATTTGTCAACATCCAGACACTGCACCAATGGTTGAAAGGATATCTGCAGCCACAGCAAGCTTAATATTACTACTCAGAAGTGAGAAATGAGTTTATCTAATCTTAGAAAGAAGTTGTCCTCGAATATGGTTGAAAAACACAATGGAAAAGGAAGTCGTACATCAGCATGAGGCAGCCATTCTTTTGGAGGAGCCTCCACCAAAAGAAGGCAATTCTCGATAGAAAATAAGACACGGTCCTTTCCTGGTGTTGGTAATGGGACATTTGACACCACATGGGATACTATGTCCCACAAAGGCTTGCTGAAATCAGCGCACAAAAAAAATCAGGCCATAGCCCATGAGAATATAGAAACCAGTGGATACAAAGTGCATGAATAATCAAGTTTACCTACACCCAGCAGGGGAAAAACAAAGGACAAATATTTCTTCTAAAGCATCACGGAGGACTTGGAAACTAGGAGAATGGGACACGAAGCAGATGCATTTATCAGCAAAAGAATTCACCGGAATTTGGTAGGCTTCGATAATATCTTCACAAATTGGATCACGAAATGCAATACAACTGACATAAATTTTTGAACCGTCTCCCTCTACAAGAAATGACAAGTTAAGAAGGCAATATATATACAAAAAGCAATAATAGTTTATGTGGGAAAATATGAACTTTTAACAGGAATAGTGAATTGAATGGATGTTGTATGTACCTGTCAAAACTATGGGATAACTCCGTGGATATGTTAAGACATCATTTGTGTCCAACCCAGAAGAGTATATTCTTACTCCCGCTGGCAAAACACACTGCATTTATCACCAGTCAATGATAGATGGGTTCAGATTCAAAAATAAAACAACAGGATTAAAATAACCACATTTATATTACTTTTGTTTTCAAGTATTTCCTCTTTTGTTTTCAGTCATTTGGCAAACATCTCAAGTCACTATTTTACAGAGTTTGGAGATAACTCCCCTCTAATTTCATCTTCCTGCAAAAATTTCACCATATAACCCACCATTGATCACAGACATGCAATGATTAGAAACAGCTGCATAGCACATGCAACTGCTCCTTTTAAATACCACTTTTCATTAATGTTCTGTTTTCACAACATATTTCTTGTTACACCATTAATGTTTTGATGCTGCAAACTAATTCCAGTGATATATTATGAGTGCTGCTATAAAATGATCATACATCAGGGACATTGTTTTAAAGTCTGCCGACTAGTCGCAATTAGCCGACGACTAATCGGTAAGTCGTAATTCCAAGTTGAGTCTCGACTTGTGCTCCTTATCATGTGCAGACTGCACATGTGCTATACACTTATGCTATTCATGTCATGTGTAGATGTGCTACACTTATTGCTCTGTTTTTAACAGCTGCATTGCAGCTTCTTATCAAGCTTTGTGTAATTTAGTTTTTAACAGCTACAATTTGTTGTTAATTTGCATTGCAAATGTGCTATATATTTGTATAAAGGAAAAATCTACTTAACCCCCTGAAGTATTGACTCGGGCGTACGTAAGACCCTGACTACGAAAACCAGGTATCGTACCCCCCCCCAGAACTCAAACCAGTGCAATAACCCCCGCAGACGGTTTTAGAGCTGGTTTTGCCACTTAACCTATCCACATGGGTAGTTTTGCCACATAAGATGTCCATGTGGCTTTTCTTTTTTTCAAAATATTTCAGCGTGGGTCCACATATTGTTCTCTCCTTCCTCTCTCCCCCTCTTCTCTGTCTCTCTTATGTGGCAAAACCGTCCATGTGGATAGGTGAAGTGGCAAAACCGTCCTTCAAACCGCCTACGGGGGGTTATTTGCACCGGTTTGAATCCTTCAGGGGGTACAATACCTGGTTTTCAAAGTCAGGGTTTTATGTGCGCCCGACCCAAAGAACTCAAACCGGTGCAAATAACCCCCGCAGGCGGTTTTAGAGCTGGTTTTGCCACTTAACCTATCCACATGGGTAGTTTTGCCACATAAGATGTCCATGTGGTTTTTCTTTATTTCAAAATATTTCAGCGTGGGTCCACATGTTGTGCTCTCCTTCCTCTCTCTCCCTCTTCTTTGTCTCTCTTATGTGGCAAAACCGTCCATGTGGATAGGTGAAGTGGCAAAACCACCCTTCAAACCGCCTACGGAGGGTTATTTACACCGGTTTGAATCCTTCAGGGGGTACAATACCTGGTTTTCGAAGTCAGGGTTTTATGTGCGCTCGAGTCAATATT
Organism: Raddia distichophylla; assembly: GCA_005191435.1. Classification (NCBI taxonomy): domain Eukaryota; kingdom Viridiplantae; phylum Streptophyta; class Magnoliopsida; order Poales; family Poaceae; genus Raddia; species Raddia distichophylla. The sequence continues at coordinate 817,337 of SPJY01012978.1, forward strand.
TCAAAGGGTAAGTAGACTTTTTCCTTGTATAAATTACAAGTTATACTCAACGATTTGTATCATCTAGTCAGTGAGTAGTCACGACTATCCACAAGTCGGTTCCTTAGCGACTCGACTTTACGACTCAAAAACCTTGATCAGGGATATGAATTGCACTTGCGCATGCTACCCCACTACAGGACATGCCTTTAATGGTCAATCATCACTATTCTCTAATCAGTAGCCACACATACATACTGAACGCAAATTCCCTAGACACACATACATACTGAACACAAATTCCCTAATTCGACCAGTTCACACAGAAACAGCATTACACTGCAGGTGCAGTGGCAGAGATACTCCTGGTGCAACTCACACTAGAAGGCCAGTAGCAACAAACTAACAAGAGACCTCCTAACTAGCTACTTTGGCGTTTAGCCTAGCTAACAGGGTTTTTTTTAACGGTTACCGAACGCTTTGTATTCATAGAAGAAGAAAGAACAAAGAGATTTTGTACAAACGCCAGGGTTCAAAGAAAACCCAGGCAGTCAAGGAGGTTCATGGGTGGCTAATCTCCACGGTTTAAATCATCTAACAGTCTCTCCCACACTTGGAGAACGGACCTAAACTTGTTACAAAAAATGCGAGAGTTTCACTCTTTCCATAGGTTCCACAAAGCGTAGATTAGGGTCCCATCTACCTCCTTTATCCTGGAAGCTTGGGTGTTCTGCTTTAAAAAATGAGCATCACAGGCAGGTCCGTGGCATGGCGCCAACCTAAGGAAGTTGAATTCTTTGCAGGAGCTTCCTCCAAATTTGCTTAGCAAAAACACAGCGGAAGAACAAGCGATCCGCAGTTTCGGCCTCTGCTCCACATAAGGTGCAAAAATGATAGTTTGGTCATCCCTTTGCTTGAAGCAGATCGGCAGTTGGAACTCGATCGCATAGAATCACCCAAGCCAAAAAACAGTATGTTCAGCTTTGGCCTTCCATATCCTACTGAAGTCCTTGACAGCATACCTATCGTGGAATTGAATGTTATACACAGTTGCTGCCGAGTAGACGCCAGCGTCATTCCAACGCCATCTGATCACGTCCTCTTGCTTACTGAGAGTGATGGACCCAATGGCAAGGACACATTGAGATAACTGCTCGGAGTTGACTACCTTGCGGAGGATAGCGAGCCACCTGTTTCCATTAAGCTCAAAGCTCACAGACTTCCTCAAGCGCTTATGAAGCAGTTGGAAGCACGCCGGAGCAAGCTCTTTACGCGACTGTCCATTGAGCCACCTTGATGTTCAGAAAGGCAGTTTGTTACCATTCCCTAAAGCTAACAGGAATTCCAAGCCTCCTACTATCACAAGATTCAGAAAAGAGAGCAAAAGCCGGTTGTAGAAGGAAGAAGCAACCACGGATGGAAAGCTAGGCTGGCCTTTAGTGGATACTAGAGCTGAGCATGGCCCACTAAACTAATAACCCATTTGACCATCCCACTAATCCTAAATCGATTGAACTTCAAAACTCAATCGAATCAAGCCAGCCAAATCAACAGATTGAGTAAGCATTTGGGCACAAGATCATTAGGCTGGTGGGCAAGCAGTGGCACAGTGCAGAAGGCTAGCAAGCAGAGCCAGAAGCACGTCTCCAGTTAGGCAGAAAGTGTACAGGCAGTGTGGCGATCCACCAGCCTTGCTAAATTTCTAGATCTTTCCATTCAATCCCACGCGAGTCCCAAACTTTTCCCCATACGATACTGAAACCACTGCGCAAGACAAGAGCATCACGAATTCCCCTACAGCGACCGAAATTAGCAGCGCGCCACCCCGAACCAGATGCTGAGTTGCTAACAATGTCCGCATGCTTCGCGGTAAACACCATTTCCGCCACCCATTTCATCGATAATTTGAACTATGAGCGCCTGCAGAAGATGGGGACAGTAGCCATTGAGGCGGCGAGGGAGGAGGCGCGGGGTCTGCGACTCACGGTGGGAAGCTGCGGGGGCGGAGGAGGATACAGGGCGTGGTTGGAAGGCGGGAACTGGTCGAGGAAGGCGGGCATGTACATCTCGTCGGCGCCGTGGAAGCCCTTGGCGCCGTCCAACGCCCGGATCTCCGGCCCCAGGCCGCACACCACGAAGTACTCGAAGATCCGCGGCGCCGACGACATCTCCGCCGCCGCCGCCACCGGCTCCGGCGATCACCGTGCCTTCCCCAGCCTCCAAGAGGAGATTATCGGCGCCGCGGCTGGTCTCTTATCACCCTCCCTAGTCTCGACTCTGTGCGCGAACGGGAGGGAGGAAGCCAGGAGGTGGTTGCGGGAGGGAGGAAGGCGACGAGGCTTCGCGGGTCGGGTGGTTTCACTGTCTGTTTGACCCGTTAAAAGTTTAAACGTACTCGATGAATCAAAAGAGGGTTGGGTTGAGTTTTTCGTAGCAAAATTTGTTATTTTTATATAACCTATATGTTGTAATAATTTGTAACGATTTTTTTAAGATTTTTAGTGTTCATATCAAAAATCTTAAAACTATTTTTCAATTATTTTTTTGGCCTCTTTGGACCTCTTTTTTAAGTACTCTCGACTTTTATTACAGTAAAATTTCACTTTACTCAATGCTGAAAAGTACAAAGCCTAAATTAGAATTTCTGAAAAAAAATTTCTTCCCATCGATTTTGTGGTACCGACGACGGAAAAATGGTCAGCTACAGCGGGCTCCAAGCAAGGCCTAGTTTGTTTCAGATTAAATTAAATTAAATTAAATGAAAATTTGTTATTTTTGTATAGGCCAAATGTTGTAATATTTTGTAGTTATTTTTGTGGGGTTTTAAATAGTTCTTTTTAAAGTTCACAAAATAATTTTTCCTTAATTTTTTAAATTTTTTAAAACATCTTTCGAATGGGTCACAAATTTGCTACAGTAAAACGCAACTCAACATTAATCCGAAACAAACATGACCCGAGCCCCCATCTCACCGATGGTCTCCATTTCTTGTGGTTGTACTCGTATTTCTTGTGGTTGCAAATGTGTGTGTGTTTTTGGAAAAAAAAATGTATATATGTTTTGACCGGGGTAAGTAGTACTCACGTCCCTTCTTTTTTATTTAACGCTTGTTGACTTTTCGCATGCACATCAATTATTCGTTTTATTCAAAAATTTAGTGCAAATATGAAAAAATATAAGTCATGATTAAAGTACCTTTAATGATAAAATAAAGCATAACAAAACAAATGATACTTAAATAGTTTTGGCCCCTCTCGAATGGCCAGCGCAAACTACGTAGGATTCCACCAATCCACTTAGGTGCATTATGCGTAAATCCCCCTAAACTTCCTCCTCTTGCCCCTCGATTTGCACATTTGCAGCACCTACTCATGATCTGCTATTCCAGATCGATAGGTACAAATAGCATTATTGGAAAAAGCAACACCAAAGATTTGGGACCAAAAGCGGTTAGCAGTGACCATTGAATAAGTTTCTTTAGCTTGAGTTGGGTTAAAAGCGCGGAATGTAGCCTAATATGGGTTCACAATTAATAACATCTTCACCGTTGAGAGTAATGATCAATCGAAGAGAGTGAACTAAGGACGACGTCGCCATCGCCACCTTGCCTTGCTCTTCATCATTGTTGTCCCCAGAGCAAAGTAGGTATCCTCCCGACATAGAATGGTGCAAACTTCTCACGGCGTGCCCCCATGTCGTGGCCATGGTGCTCACAAACACATATTTCATGACATCTACCCCTGTCCTATATCATGCTTGTGTCATGGCTTATATTGTTCTGTTTTACTTCTCCAACCGATTGCATCTCCTTAAATAGGCCTCTTGGTCGCTTCATGAGAACACAAAATTCCCCGATTATTAGTCGTTTCGTAGAGTTTACTTCTCCCTTTATTAATTCCTTCTAATCCTTCCAAGGGGGTTGCTTTGGCCGAGGGATTTCATTTTCTCTCCCCCTCGATTCATTGCTATCTGCTTGTTTACAGCTCTCTTGTGTCGTGGTGGGTTGTTCCGCATTGATTGGCTATGGGCCATGTCAAGCCATTCCCCTATCAGCCATGCCCCATGTACAGAGCCCCTATGTCATGATCCAACAATAGCGCCCTATGTCATGATCCAACAATAGAGCCCCTTAATCAAGATCCTCCAATGGTGCACCACACCTATGAGCAATTTGGTACAAGGACCCATTACCAATGAAAGGCGGGAGTGAGGATGTGAATACTCAGTAAGCAAAGATGACTAGATGCAATGAGGATTGGACAAGGAAAGGTAGGGTTATTTTGCATTAAGCTAGTTTTACAATTTCTTCCTATAATTTTGAGAATATCCTACAAACCATTGAGTTAAATCAAATATTTGAATCATTTTATTTTCAATCTTAAGCGATTGCCAGTTTTTGCCCCAAGTCTAGCTAATTCACGACTCCCACCATGATCTAGCTAACACCCTCATCACTCATAGTTCCTCACTGTAAGGAGAAACAACAACACACGATTGCAATCATACTTTTTCTTTGAAACACTGTTTTGAAAACAAACAAGAGGAGTACCGATAAGGCAACTCCCCCGTTGTCTGCCCTCAGAAGTGGGCACAACTATTACGATAGTTTTACACTCTGTAGGGGTTGCACACTTTATCCACGAGATGTATTTCCTAGAAATTTCCCAAAAAAATGATCACCAAAGGGCCGTTAACCAACGTTCACCTAATTTAGACATTCTCGTTAAGGATTCCAAAGCTGTGCTGGTGAACCCTAAAAGATAGAAGCCCCTCTTGTGCCTGTAGGTCATCGATGAATCTCGTTGCTACTCCACCAAATGGAATTCCCAAACTACGAGTTCAAAGTGTACTCAAACCAAGGATTAACCATACAAGCACTCATGGTCGTGTTGTTGTACTTAGTTTGATTATCTCAAGAAATTGGTCCTTAAGGATTAGGATGGTTCCCAGAGTGGATACGAATTTCATGTTGATGCATCTGCCTTAGAATGAGCCACCTTAATCGGGCTTTGCAAAACTTTTTCCCTACAACACCCAATATCAAACTAACCCATTTGAACCGTTTGTCCTTTTAAATTTGCAATTCAAAAAAGCACTTTGATTAAAGATAATTATCCATTAAGAGAAGATAATTCAATACTAAGTAATCTAAGCATGTGCAAAAACTAATTAAAAAGTGTGCCCATATTTTAACAAGGCAAAAGTCTATATTACACCCTAAACTATGACCCTTCGTCTAGATACACTCGGCACTTAAAAACTAGGTATTCTAGCCCTGAAAAATTGCAAACCGACACACTTAACACCGCAGCGGTTTCGCAACCAAGTTTTGCCCACGCGTGAGACAAGTCAGCTAAGACTGCCACGGTGGAATAGTTATGATGTTTAAGGGCAAATAACCCCTAGCTTCGCCTGAAATTAAAATAACAGAGCTCCCTCCATTGTTATATGGACACAGCCATATTCAAACTGTCTCCACTGATCTATGCACCCTACAAATTATCGCATCACCCCACATAAAAGAAAATTATAACAACCACCACCAGAGAAAATAGAATGAAATGTAACAACCTCCATGAAGGCACTCAAAATATCATAATAACAGGTTTGTCATAGCATGTTGGTGCAACAGCAAGTCATCAACCCTTACATGCAACAAGCACATAGCTGACATGAAGTTTTCAGCACAAAATACAGCTGAACCACATAGCTTACACGCAAGATCGCATTGCTGACATGAAATGTTCATCACAAAATATTGATGAACCACATAGATTATATGTTGGAGTAAGGTTTTGTTGATAAAAGACTACCACAGTGATACCAAAGTAACATCACTTATCCTAAAATCAGATAAGCAAGCCTAGAAGACCTCCTTGTAGCAGTATTCCTCCTTGTTTGTTGTTGGCCTTGGTGCAGTAAGAGGTACTTGGCTTGAAGAGATTTATTGTGATCCTACTCCAGGTTGTTAATAATAGGAAACACATAAGCATAACAATATAAACATGCACATATATGTGTATAGTAGAAGCTTACCATAGCCCGATGATAATTTGATGCCTTGGATTGCTTTCTCTTTCTTGTAGTGGCTATGTTGATGTCTGCATTCTATTTTCCCACCTCCTGGGTTCAAGGGACATCTTCTAGCATTATGTCCAACACCTTTGCATAAAGTGCAATTAATTATGGTCAAAACTCTGAACAACTTGACTCCTTTTGATGGCTCTGTAGGCTCTCTTATTCTTTGTTCTTAGGCCTCCCAAGTAGGGCTGGAACTTTAGCTTGCGGCTCGCAAGCAGCTCGGGCTCGACTTATTTACAAACGAGCAGGAGCCGAACACATTTGTCAGCTCAGTCCAGAAACGAGCACGAGTCGAGCCAGGCCTGGCTCGCTTGTAGCTCATACAAATTATGTCTTTATGTACATGTTTGATGCTATTGTTAATTTATTGTGACTTATAAGCTAAGATTGTTGTAAACTTGATTCTATTGTTAATTTATGTTTGTAACTTATAGGCACTAGGCAATAGCAAGCTAGCTAATCCCTAGTACCTGGCTCCCTGCTCACTTGTAAACAAGATTTTGAGATTTTGCAAACGAGCTCACGATTTTAAGATTTTTCAAACAAGCTCGCGAGCTCTATTGAGCCCGAGCCGAGCTGGCTTTTCAGCTCCCGAGCTGGCTCGCTCGCAAAAATGAGCCGAACCTGAACAAGCCTAACTCGCTCAGGCTCGGCTCGTTTCGACCCCCTACTCCTAAGTATTTTCACATAAATAGGTGAATGTGGATTTGAGTGGTAAGACAAAGGACAGTTCTTCTTTCCCTCAACTAGTAGCAAGTAATGCTCATACGTTTTTCTATACTCATCAATGATATAGCAATCAATAATTAAATATTCTACATTCTTTGATGCCTTTACAAATCATTGATAGCATGGCAGTAAGGTAAGCATGATAGTTGCCAATATCTACTAGAATAGGTTTTGTCCTATACATTGATTGTGTGCCTCATTTTTTCTCTCTCAACCTCAAACCCATCTTTGTCATTCCAGAGTGCATGGCACTGGCCAAACATTTCAATGTTCTAAGTTTCTTAAAGATGATTGTCGACTAGTGGTAAACTGGAGGTTACCGTCGGCAATGAATTTGTACGAGGGGACGCTAATCAAGAACTAAGCTAGGTGGTAGCACAAGACAAGGGTTTATACAGGTTCAGGCCCTCAACGGAGGTAATACCCTACTTTCTGTGCTCTGGGATTATATGGTTTGATCAAGATGCGGGACGCAAGATGACCAAGGTGATTACAGCGTATGCTATCAGATGATTCCTTGTGCCGATGGCCTCTACCCCCTCCCTTTATATAGTGTAGGGGGAGATAGAGTTATAGGATAGCACGTGGTATATGATGGCTAATTCTGTTATGCTGTTACATGTCATGCATGTGTTGATCTCCTAATTACATGGAGAGAGATCATATCCTCCGGATCTTCCTTGGAGCTCAAGGCGCGTGTAACCCGAGTGGTCTCTATCCTTGTTCGGGTCGACTTGGATCGCCCCCCATCCGCTCCCTTAAGAGCCTTCTAGAGGATACCTGGGGCCCATGTAGTCCACAGTAGCCCCCGAGTGCTTTACGATCGAGTCAGATGTCCGGCCGACTGGTTTGACCAATACCTCCTGTAATCTGAAAAGAGATTGTAAAGAACTCAATTTTTTTTTAAGTTTTTGTGTTGAAGCAACGCCTGGATTGGCAATACCAAACTCCAGCTTACTCGGCCCAGTGGGCACATCACCTCAACAGATGGATTCGGCTACTTGACATCCACTCTTGCAATGCAAAAGCAGCTACTGGCCCATCATGGAGCATGCCTTAAGCCACGCCATTACAACTTCTGTCTCGCAGCATGCTGTAATTTAAGCGTTTCAAAATGTATCGACGTCAGGCGCCTAGCCTTAACTTGTAAGATCTAGCACTCGACCCAGCATGGGGCGCACCTTTCAGCCGAGTGGTGCACGTCCCAACCAGAGAAGGGATCAGCATAGGCCCCTAGGGGCGTACCGATTGAATACAGTTTGGCCGAGAGGCATTTGTACCTGGGGAACGGTGTACAACTGGCGACCTTAAGAAAGGCATACCTCCGAAACTTGTTTCCAAATTTCACCAACACCCAACCTCGTGCATGCGAAGTTAGCTAGTGACCCAACATGGGTTATGCCGTGAAATACTTTTAATTTTGGCGCTTCCGGTCATATGCCCTCCAGGGTGTACCGAGGTCAAATTAGGCTCGATTTTAACACATTGCCACCGTCAGTGGCGTGTTAAGAAAGCCTATTAAGGGGATCGTCCTTTGCAGTTTTAGCCCAAGCCCAATTAGGGGGAGGCGAAGCGTTTTCGCGTCCTTTTCTCACACAATCGAAACAACACGCGTTTCCGTCGGAAAACGTAATCGTATCCACTTCCGTCCCATCGCCATGATGGTTTTACTGTGTTTGAAACGGATTACAAGGCGCGCCCTTTGAACTTCCTCTGTGTATAAAAGAAATCCCAGGGGCAGACTACTACTTCACCACCAGCTTTCGAGTTTGCGAATTTTCTTCTCCTCGGCGACACCCAAAAACGTTCCACCTTCTAAATCCCACAAAGCGATGGCGAACATCATGGAGCTGATAGAGAAGTGGGTTGCCGAGGCTGTCGCAAAAGCTGAGGCGGAGGCCGCCCGCGAGGATGAGCTCTGGCGGGATTTTGCCCTGATGAAGGGGGAGATCCGCGCAGAAGAATCCATTAGGGTTCTGATCCGTGGATTCCCGCAGCTCCACAAGGTGCTGCTTCCCCCTCAAGGACGCATTGGTCGCGGTCCTCCTCGCCGACGGGGGAATTTGTAGTCCTTCCGCCGGGGGGCTTCTTCTTTTGCTCCTCCGCGAGCCAGCGACGAGCCTTAGCTCGATGTGCTGCGCCGCGGAGAAATGTAATTAGGCCTAAGTGCCTTTTAATGAAAAACTTTTGGAAATCCGAATGTCTTTCTTCTTCGTCTTGAATCTTGAATTTGCGACATTGCTCCTCCTCGTTTTGATCTTGAATCCGCAACATTGCTTCATCCGAGTAGTTAGGCTCGTCCGCTCCTAGACCGGCACTCGGCGCTTAACGCAGACCTCTCGGAGGGAATCACTCGGCCGGCCTAGTGGTTAACCAAGCCCTTCGCGAAAAGGCCGCATCCAGCGCTAGACTAAGGCCTGGCCCAGAATGCGAAACACTACCCACTACAATAAGTTAGGAACAGGGGAACGAAATTAGTTCACCTCGCTCACTTTTCGCGCCAGTCTGTTAGCTTCTCCCAGCAAACTCCGCCGCTAGGGTTCTTCTCCACCGCCACCGTCTCCGATCGCAATGGCTCCACCATCTCCCGCCGCCCCAAAGGTTGCCAAGAGCGGGAAAGAGTGGATGAAATCCATCACGACCGAACGGAGGCTACAGAAGCTGGTCTCCATCGGCGTGCTCCCTTCCGAGGAATTTCTGTCATGGCGCCCCACCGCCAGCGAATCCTGCCCCACCCCTCGCTCCGACGAGGTAGTGGTCTTCGAATCCTTCTTCCTCCGCGGCTTCGGCCTTCCTTACTCTCCTTTCTTTCAGGGATTGTTGCATTTCTATGGGATCGAAATCTCTCACTTAAACCCCAATTCTGTCTTACAAATCGTGATTTTTGTCCACATCTGTGAGGCCTATTTGGGGATAGCTCCTCATTTCGACCTTTTCAGGTATCTTTACCTTCTCAAGCCTTTTCCCAGCAAGAATTCTCCCAAGGCCGCCGGCGGCGCGGGATTTCAATTGCGGGAAGGGGTCCGAAAATATTACTTTGATCTTTCCTTGAGAACCTCCAATAAGGGTTGGCACTTGGAGTGGTTCTACTGCGCCAATTCTCTTCCAGTCCTCCCTTCCTTCTCCGGAGAGTGCCCCACAGTCCGTCCCTCCTGGTCCTCTCCTCTCGCCGATGACGAGGGAGGCCGAGTGCAGGAACTTCTTGTTCTTCTCCATCGTGCGAAGACCGCCGGGCTGACTGGCATTGGCGTAGTTTGGAACTACACTCAGCGCCGTATCCAGCTCATCAAGGAGAGGGTGCATCTCGCCTTCGAATACTCGGGGCCCCAAGACACCACTCGGGAAACCAAAGAAAGTCTTTCGCAGAAGGAAATCATTAGCCGACTGACAGAACTCTTCGCTACGAGCTCGGAAATAGTTTTCACGGACTGCCCGGCCGCGTACCATCTGACGTACCTACCACCAGCGGTAAGTAAAAGACCCTTCTCAACTCGACCGCGGTTTTTTAGGATGATACAGAGATTGGTTTTAATCTGATTCATATGCAGGGACGCGAGGCCTTCATCTCCAAGTATCCAGTCCCGGAAGCTCCACACCACAAAGAGACACCACGCAAGCGTCCCGCGGGGGACTCGGCTAGTGCTCCTCCTGCCACGAAAGGCAAGGGGGTCGCTTCCAGGGACTCAGATGAAGACGACGAAGATGATGTCCCGCTCCTGCGCCGCCGCCGCCCAGCAATGAGGTCGCCATCGGCTCCGGCGAAACAGCCATGAAACCCTCCGTCTTCCCAATCCGCTGGCCCAGCGGCTGCGTCAGGGGCGGAGAAACCTCCCGGCACTGGCCTGAGTGGTTCGGACGTCTGATTCACAATGAAATTCGTCCCATCACAAAGGTAATCCTTCGTGACGCTGTGTCTTCATAATTTGCAGGAATTTGTATCTTGAACGATCTTCGGATGTTTCCAGAAAACCAGTTGATGATGATGTTGAGCTGCCAAGTTCACATGGCAGCGAGGTGCCAGCCTCGGCGCCTCCAAAATCCAATTGCAAAGCTAAGCCCCAATCTGCTGAGGACTCGGCTCAGCGTGCCGCGCCTTGCCAAGGCTCCGGATCATCCTCTGCTACTCGTCAGTCCTCGTTGGCGAAGGGAAAAATCCCAGCTCCAGCTCCAGGGAGTTTGGAACCAGAAGTCGAGGAAATTCGTCGTCCCTCCGCCAAAACACACACTCCACCCCTCCGACTGAAATGGAGGAAGGAGATGGAGGGCTACGAGATCGACAACGAGCAAGAGGCCGAAGAATGGGAAGTGCTAGACAATATAACTGCGATTCAAGCCAAGATATACAAGGTAAAACCCTTTCACGCCCTGAATCCTCACTTTTTGCATAAGGGAATCCCACTAATCTTCCTCCCTTCTCCATGCAGTGCATGAAAGAGAGGTCGAAACAAAAGGCCCAGTGCATGGAGAAAACAGTGGGCGAGCTAAAGTCTCACGACGAATTTGATAATGCGTTGTAAGCCGTCAAGTCACAATACCGTGGTCAGATCGAAGAGTTCCGCCAAGAAGTCACTGAACTTCGATTCCGCCACGTGGAAGAGTCCAACACCATCCGAGGTAGAAATCCAGAGTAGTGCTAAATCTTTACAGAAAGAATACTTTTTAGGTGATGAACCTCGAGACCCGCTTTTGAATGTAGCGCTGAAGGCGAGGCAGAAGGCCCTGGAGGAAGAAGTCTTCCAAGCCAACACTCAAGCTGAGAGATCGGCTAAAGATCTGGAAGGTAACTATCCACCATTGACTCTCTCTGGCTCCACCCCACTGAAGTCCGACTGGTTTATCACGTCCAATTGATTGCGCAGAGCATCGGGAAAAGACCAGGGCGCCATTCCAAGTTATGGATGAGAAGGCGAAGTCTGCCCACGAGCGTCACAATCGCACTCTGACAAGGATAGCTCCAACGCTCCGGTACCTTTATCCCGAGGAAGAGCTGCCGTTTGATGCTGACATCCTAGAGGCCCGTCTCGATGATATCCCTGCACGGATTAAAGTCTTCACACAGGAGGCAGCGACGACATGCACCAGCCAAGGCCTCGCGATTGCAAAGTCAAACTTCCCTCGCCTAGACTTCGTGGCTGTGAAGGAAGGATTCGCATGTACCGAGAAAAAGGCCTGCGTCCTGCTGGAGGAAGTTCGCCCGACCGCCACCCATATAGTTAAATAGTTGGATCTGTAGATGTAAACGCTTAATTGATCCTCAATACTTGTGATCTTGTTTATCCGAGCACTTAGATTTATCTTCTTTCACGAACGTGCTTGCCGAGTGGTCCAGCCCCCGAGTGCCGAGAAGTAGCACTTGGCTTTCTCCCCGTGCACCAACGGAGTAGCTAAACGTTCTCTTTGGCAAGTACCAGCGCCCTTACTCAAGAATTTTCATAATACCCGAATTTGACCAGCACATGTAAAGAGAAAACAACTTTATTGATATGATAGGGTGCGGTTGACTCCGCACACTATTTAGTGTAGCCCCCGACTTACTGCTTAACCTTTTACGGCTAAGTAGCAAGTCAGAAAAAAGAAACTAATTACACAATGCTGCTTGAATACAAGAATTAAGAGTAAAAATAACGTAGCTGCTCGATGTTCCAGGTATTGGACACTTCAGATCCATCTTCACGTTGTAGCCGGTAAGCCCCCGGGCGAGTCACTTCAGCGATCATATAGGGGCCTTCCCAGAGTGGGGAGAGTTTATGCTCGTGCTTCTGAGTCCTTCGGAGGACCAGATCTCCCTTGGAGAACGCACGGCCCCGTACGTTGCGCTGATGGTAGTGACACAGGCCCTGTTGGTACTGTTTCGACTGGATCATTGCTGCTTCCCTGGTTTCCTCGAGCCGATCGAGGTCTTCATATCTTGCCTCATCCGACTGATTATCGTTGAAACAGGCGACCCGAGGGGACCGGAACTTCAATTCAGTCGGGAGAACCGCCTCTGAGCCATAGACTAGGAAAAAGGGTGTCTGCCCGGTGGCTCGGCTTGGGATTGTTCTGAGCCCCCAGAGCACCGAAGGCAACTCCTTAACCCAGCGCGTAGCGTACGGCTTTAAGCAATTGAAGATTCTGGTATTGAGCCCTTGTAGTATCAATCCGTTGGCACGTTCAACCTGCCCGTTGCTCCTTGGGTAGGCCACCAAGGCATAGCAGATTTTGATGCCCAGCTTCTCGCCCTAATCTTGAAATTCGCTGCTTTTGAACTGAACGCCATTATTGGTGATGATGCGATTGGGTACGCCAAAACGCACAACGATATTCCGAAAGAATTCGCGTGCCTTGTCCGCCGTGATGACAGCAATCGGCTTGGTTTCAATCCACTTGGTAAACTTGTCGATGGAGACTAAGAGATGGGCGAATCCGCCTTGCGCCTGCTTGAGGGGGCCCACCATGTCAAGATTCCAGACGGCGAAAGGCCAAGAGATTGGAATTGTTTGTAGATCCTGAGCCAGCATGTGAATTTGCCGAGCAAAGAACTGACACCCGTCACACCTGCGTACTATTTCTTCCGCGTCGGTGACAGTAGTCGGCCAGAAGAAACCCTGCCGATAGGCTTTCCCTACCAGAGTGCTGGTGACGGGCCCTCAAATTTGCTTACCTTTGAAACCCGTCCTGTGGAACAGCACTAGTCCCTGGAACAGTATACTAGTGCACGCATCACTTAGCTGGATCATCACATACAATAACATAAGAGCTTTATTACAACAAACGGTAGTATCAAAGTCGGATACCAAGCTTACAATTCTAAACCGACAGCAGTTTATAATGCAGTAAAAGGGCTGACATTAAGGCGGAAGCTGTGCCATGACATTAGCGATAATCCTAAACTAAGCATGAAACTTCCGGACTGTAGGAGAGTTTAATTCTGGTCTGGGACATCGAAGGCAGGATCGCCTTCCTCATGGCAAGCATAATCTTCATCCTCAATACCTTCGTAACCTAAAAGAGTGAGTGGGTGCGAGGGTTAGTGTGCAATCAAAGCGCACTAGCATGTTATCACCGTCCTTAATGCAAAATAGTGATAAAGGCTATATGGTGGAGGTTTGGATATTTTATTTGCAGAAATGTCAATTTTAGAATTAACATATATAAAAACCTATACCTAGCCATTTTCAAAAGGACATCTCCAAAAAGATGTCGAGGAAAGAGTATATCAATATTCAGCAAATCATATCCCTTGCCACACAGGCATAACCCTTGCCACACAGGCTTCCCTCTCGTGCCCCACAGGCACGTTTCACCCCGCATCCCATCTTCTTTCTCCCACCATCATTCCGGGTCGGCAAACCCCGTTGCGGACCACTATCTTTCCCGAGTTCCAAGTGAACTAGTGACCTGACCCAACTCAATGATTGTCGTTTCACGGATGGCATTGGTCACTGGCGTTCACCCCGGTAGAGAGGGTCAGATCTCTACACAAGAAACGGCATGAAACACCTTCACCTCAGGATTGGTTACGGGCTACACAAGCCCAGGCTACACAAGCCCAGGCTACACAAGCCTTTCAGGTTACACAAACCTATATTTCGATACACAATCCACCAATCCCGCGCCCCGCGCGATGGTCACACATTGTGGTGTGAGGGACCATAAGCTTACACAAAGGGTATGGTCGGCGGATCTTCGCTATGCCTAACACATGAACACCCTCCCAGAGAAGCCCAAACTCCATCTGGATTCCACCTTCCCATTATCATTACCTCTTACATAGGTATTTATCACAAAGAAAATACCTCTGGTTCCACCCTGCGCAACACCCTTCTCTTCCTTCATTCCCATCCCTATTTCCCGTTTCCACATACCCCAGACAGCAAACCACACAACAACACTTCAAATCATGCAACACAAAGCCCATCATGATCAAGGTATGTAATGTATCGTGTCCACCGGTAAGTTTTGGCTTACCAGTGCGGGATTGGTTACCCGATTAAATCGGTAGACTTAAGCATTTCTAAGCAAATTTTACCCAAGACTAGAAAGTCTAAATATTTTATATTTTATATGGACAACCAATCAAACATGATAACAAGAAAACTAGTTAAAAATAGTAGATCACCTATGAAAATTCCTAGAAAATTCCATAAAATAATAGAAGAACTCCACACCCTGGGAAAATTATGAAATTAAGATTTGGTCCATAGAAGACGCTCTCAATATATTAAATAAGACCTAAATATAAATAATTTCACCTTTCCCAGATAAGGATAAACCTAGGGGTAATTTGGTAATTTTGCCCTTGTCGACCCTAGACCATTAGCTCAGTATTTTCGTTTACGACCAACATTCAGTCTTGCATTCGCATTCTCAAATTGTTTATAATATTTTATAACTCGGTATCACTTCTAGTCTTGGTAAAATTTGCTTAGAAATGCTTAGGTCTACTGATTTAATCGGGTGTCGAATACCGCACTGGTGAGCCAAAACTCACCGGTGGACAAGATACATACACACCTTGATGGAACATGACTGAAGCACTGGGATTCTCAGAAGTACCGAGGTATTTCTGGGCCATGGTTGAGGCAATGCCGAGACCAGGGTACATAGTGGAGGCCAGAATCTATCACTCATACCCAGAAATCTTGGCCCATCGATACCGAACAGAGACAGCTCGTGACCATATTGAATATGCTATAACTGATGCAGCATCTATGGCATTACTCAAACTGAGGAAGCACTACGATCATCTCCTGAGTAATGGACCATTTGGATTGGCCCCTGACACAAGGTGTAGGATGCAGCCTGAAGATGAGCTGCCAATTACTGATAAAAGATCTAGGTACTTGGCTCATATTGCTCAAGGAGCTCAGCATGCTCATCATGGCGCTATTCAAGAGATAGATTTCTTGAGATCCACACTAGCTAGAGAGCGATCTGCTCGCATTAAGCTACATGAGAAGGCCAAGAGCATCAAGAATACCTTACAAGCCTGCCGACAAGAGAGGGATGTGGTCGTAGCTCAGCTGGAGGGAGGTCCGCCCATGTACTATGCCAGAGATGGCGATGCCCCTATCCCAGCACTGCACGCTCCACCAAGTCCTCCTCCGTTCAGTCGCATTTGCCATACCGCGAGGAAGAGGACACTGCCACAGCGTGCACTAGCAGGTATACCCCGTCATGAGGCCGAAGCTTCTGCGTCGACCCCTTCTACCCCTGCTACCTTGGAAGAGCGACTTCGAGATCCCACTAACTATGCTCCGCACCAAAGCATGGGATACATCCGCAGCCTCTTCACCAGGAGAGGGTAGTAGATCTGATGGAATCA
The DNA here is from genome assembly GCA_005191435.1 of Raddia distichophylla. NCBI lineage: Eukaryota > Viridiplantae > Streptophyta > Magnoliopsida > Poales > Poaceae > Raddia > Raddia distichophylla. The sequence goes on from SPJY01012978.1 coordinate 833,433, forward strand.
AGTGTGAGGTCCTTGTAATATACTGCCTGTGTGTAGCAATCCAGGATGCATATAAATAAGCGATACCCTATTAGAGGATGGGTATCGAGTCCTGATGATATGAATATGTATAATTAAGTACTTTCTGTTCTAAACCTAAGTTTTTGTAATATATGTCCCACTTCGGCTTTATCAGTTTATCGATTCACGCTTGCTTCATAGCATGATGTTTAAATTCCGCGATGATTTTTCTGCCAATGTAGAATGGCCGAACCAAGATCGCCAGCTGCTGCTGCTCAGAGCTCGCAGCCAAGAAATCAGCGAGGAAATGTTGAGTTGCCGCCGCCGCCGCCATCCGGTAACCCTACAATGGAGCAAGTGCTCCCTTATCAAGCCCAAATGTTCGGGGCTCTTATGACCAATCAAAGGCAACAACCAGAGCCTCCAGTGCAAACAGGCTCTAGACTGGAGGAATTCACCAGGACTAATCCCCAATGTTCACCCATACAAACGAGCCAATGGATGCAGATGATTGGCTAAACACTATCATGAGGAAGTTAACTTTAATAAGGTGTCCAGCCAGAGACATGGTGCTTCTGGCAACCCACCAGTTAGATGGTGCTGCTTTGAATTGGTGGGAGAACTATCTGGTAGTCAGAAATTCTGGATTGGAACAGAGTATAACTGCTGCTACTTCATCGCGGCGTCAAGTTAGAGGAGCAAGAGTAGATGCGCAGAATGATGTTGTTACTGAAGATCCAGAACAAGTTTTGCCACCTGCTGAGGAAGAAGCTTTACCGGAGGACTCCATTGCTGCTGATATTCCTTGGGATGAATTTGAAAAGGTATTTCACAGCAATTACATACCAAAAGGAGTTATGAGAGTGAAGAAGATGGAGTTTCGAGCTCTTAAGCAAGGAAACATGTCAGTGCAAGATTATTTGACCAAGTTCAATCAACTGGCTAGATATGCTTCGCAGGATATAGTGGATGAAGAAGAAAAGGTGGACAGGTTTATTGAAGGGTTGTATCCACCTTTAATATCCACCTTTAAGATCAAGGATGTTGCTGCTAGATTACAAAGATTTTCAATATGTCATCAACAAATCTATGATTGTGGAGAAGGATCTCCGCGATATGGAGATAAGCCGAAAAAGGAAGTTAATCACTCAAGGAAGTTCTGGATCGAGTAGGCCACCTGTTCCAAGGCCGCCTCTATTCAAAAGGCCCTATGCCCCACAGACTCAACGGTATTCATCTCCAGCCCAATCATCAAGTCAAGGATTTAGCCAAGCCGGCAACTTCCAGAATAGGCAGTTCAACCCTCAGCAAAGGCCGGCTAGAACAGCAACTGTAGCTCCTGGAGTTTGCTACAGGTGTTGCAAGCCTGGACATTATGCAGCAAATTGTCCAGAACCCGTGCCAGTCGTCGGTAATCAGCCAATTCCCCGTGCACCATTTCCTCAAGGGCGTGGAAGAGGTCGCGGCAACAATAATCCTGCTCCACCAGCAATCTAGAATCGCGGCCAATTACACCATATGGATGCCGCGGAAGCCGAAGAAGCCTCCGGAGTTCTTATGGGTACGTTCATTATCAGACGACAACCTGTTCAAGTACTTTTTGATTCTGGTGCATCTCATACCTTCATAACTCAAGAGTGTGTAGACAAGCATGGTTTAGATGTATTTTCACTAAATAAGCTAGTATCCGTAAGAACCCCCAAGGGATCGGTCGTGGTTAATAAAACTTGCCCTTGGGAAAATATTAGTAAAGGAAAGCATAGGCTTAACTTTAGCTTCTTAGTGTTGCCCTGCCAAGGAATAGATGTTATTATTGGAATGGATTGGCTGAAGCATTATCAGGGAGTTCTAGATTGTGCCAAGAGGGAAGTACATCTTGTTAGGCCAGGAGGATATAATATGAAATCGAAGGTTGATAAGCCTATTGTTTGGACCCGAGCTGTGTGGCACTTCAGAACTGAGCTCCCATCTCAAGTAGCAGTAGTGAGAGAGTATTTAGATGTTTTTCCCGAAGATCTACCCGTAGTGCCACCTGATAGAGATGAAGATATGGAGTTTGCCATAGAATTAGTACCCGAAAAAGCTCCAATATACAAGTCCTATTATCGGATGAATCCTATAAAGCTAGCTGAACTGAAGAAGCAACTAGAAGAGTTGCGAAGCCAAGGATTGATTCGTCCAAGCTCATCTAGCTGGGGTTCACCAGCTATGTTCGTCGACAAGAAGGATGGAAGTCGACGATGGACTATCGAGCTCTTAATGCTGTTACCATCAAAAACAAATATCCTCTGCCAAGGATTGATGATCTCTTCGATCAACTCAAAGGAGCTAAATGCTTTTCGAAGATTGATCTTCGCTCTGGTTATCACCAAGTGAAGATGAAGAAGGAGGACATTCCTAAAACGGCTTTCACCACTAGGTACGGGCCTTTTGAGTATCTAGTTATGTCCTTTGGTTTAGCTAATGCCCCTGCTCATTTTGTCAACATCATGAATAAGATTCTCATGGAATTTTTGGACAAATTCGTGGTGGTATTTATTGATGATATCTTGATATACTCCAAGAATGCAACAGAACATGCTGAACACTTGAGATTAGTACTGGAAAAATTGAGAGAATATAAGCTCTATGCTAATTTCAGCAAGTGTGAGTTCTGGATTGAGGACGTAAGCTTTCTTGGACATATCATTACGGACGAGGGAATTAAAGTAGACCCGTCAAAAATAGCCCCAGTTGCTGATTGGCCAACACCTACAAATACCAATGAAGTCAGAAGTTTCTTAGGGTTAGCAGGATATTATCGAAGATTTATTCAGAATTTCTCGAAGATATCAAGACCCATGAATCAACTGCTTAGAAAAGATGTCCCATTTATCTGAACTGAAGCTTGCAAGGAGAGTTTCCAAGAATTTAAGAATAGATTAACCAGAACCCTGTTTTGGCTACCCCTAACACCAGTAAGAAGTTTGAAGTGTATTGCGACGCATCTAAGAAAGGTTTGGGATGTGTCTTAATGCAAGATCGTAGAGTCATAACTTATGCATCTCGGCAGTTAAGGAAGCATGAAGAAAATTATCCAACACATGATTTGGAGTTAGCTGCGATGGTTCATGCTTTGAAAATTTGGAGACACTACCTGATGGGACAGAAATGTGATGTATATTCGGATCATAAGAGTTTGAAATATGTGTTCACTCAATCAAATTTAAATATGCATCAAAGAAGATGGATGGAGCTGATTAAGGATTATGATATCAATATTCAATATCACTCGGGTAAGGCAAATGTAGTAGCTGACGCATTAAGCAGGAAGGCTCAGTGTCATCATTTGCAATTATCAGAGATGCCTGAGTCTCTTCTTAAGGATATGGAAAGGCTCAATTTAAATTTGGTGGAAGAAGGAGCCAATTTGGAATTGCAACCAATTTTGATGAGCCAAATCAAGGAGAAACAATTAGGCCATCCAAGCACTGAAAGGATTAAAATCCTGATGAACAGAATTAAGGGGGGGTAGATTCCGATAGGATGATAATGGAATATTATGGATGCACGATCGGATTTTCGTGCCGCATGACGAGAACTTAAAGCAAACCGTCCTATCAGAAGCCCATGATACACCATATTCTATTCATCCTGGGAGTTCAAAAAAGTATCATGACCTGAAGAGCCAATTTTGGTGGCCTAGGATGGAAAAAGATATAGCCGAATATACAGGGAAATGTCATAATTGTCAAATGGTTAAAGCTGAACATCCTTCTTCAACCGATCAAAATTCCTGAATGGAAATGGGATGAGATCACTATGGACTTTATATTGGGACTTCCTCGAACCAAATCTGGATTTGATTCCATTTGGGTCCTCGTGGATAGATTAACTAAAGTAGCACATTTTCTGCCAGTCAAGAGTACTTATAGCAGTGAAAAGTTAGCAGATCTATATCGGGCAAGAATTATGTGTCTGCATGGAGTGCCCAAAAGAATTATATCCGATCGAGGAACTCAGTTCACTTCTCAGTTTTGGAATAAAATGCATAGTGCCCTCAGAACCCATCTGAGTTTTAGTACTGCTTTTCACCCTCAGACTGATGGACAATCTGAGCGAGTTATTCAAATTGTTGAAGATATGCTAAGAGCCTGCGCATTGGAATTTTCCACGGAATGGGAGAAATGGTTGCCATATGCAGAATTTTCTTATAATAACATTTATCAGACTAGTCTTCAGATGGCACCATTTGAAGCACTTTATGACTTCCTCTTGATAGTGTTTAGCCAATCATCTGCATCCATTGGCTCGTTTGTATGGGTGAACATTGGGGGCTTAGTTCTGGTGAATTCCCCCAGTCTAGAGCTTGTTTGCACTGGAGGCTCTGGTTGTTGCCTTTGATTTTTCATAAGAGCCCCGAACATTTGGGCTTGATAAGAGAGCACTTGCTCCATTGTAGGGTTGCCGGATGGCGGCGGCAGCAACTCTACATTTCCTCGTTGATTTCTTGGCTGCGAGCTCTGAGCAGCAGCAGCTGGCGATCTTGGTTCGGCCATTCTACATTGGTAGAAAAATCATCGCGGAATTTAAACATCATGCTATGAAGCAAGTGTGAATCGATAAATTGATAAAGCCGAAGTGGGACATATATTACAAAAAGCTTAGGTTTAGAACAAAAAGTACTTAATTATACATATTCATATCATCAGGACTCGATACCCATCCTCCAATAGGGTATCGCTTATTTATATGCATCCTGGATTGCTACACACAGGCAGTATATTATAAGGACCTCACACTTGATTCCATCAGATCTACTACCCTCTCCTGGTGAAGAGGCTGCGGATGTATCCCATGCTTTGGTGCGGAGCATAGTTAGTGGGATCTCGAAGTCGCTCTTCCAAGGTAGCAGGGGTAGAAGGGGTCGACGCAGAAGCTTCGGCCTCATGACGGGGTATACCTGCTAGTGCACGCTGTGGCAGTGTCCTCTTCCTCGCGGTATGGCAAATGCGACTGAACGGAGGAGGACTTGGTGGAGCGTGCAGTGCTGGGATAGGGGCATCGCCATCTCTGGCATAGTACATGGGCGGACCTCCCTCCAGCTGAGCTACGACCACATCCCTCTCTTGTCGGCAGGCTTGTAAGGTATTCTTGATGCTCTTGGCCTTCTCATGTAGCTTAATGCGAGCAGATCGCTCTCTAGCTAGTGTGGATCTCAAGAAATCTATCTCTTGAATAGCGCCATGATGAGCATGCTGAGCTCCTTGAGCAATATGAGCCAAGTACCTAGCTCTTTCATCAGTAATTGGCAGCTCATCTTCAGGCTGCATCCTACACCTTGTGTCAGGGGCCAATCCAAATGGTCCATTACTCAGAAGATGATCGAAGTGCTTCCTCAGTTTGAGTAATGCCATAGATGCTGCATCAGTTATAGCATATTCAATATGGTCACGAGCTGTCTCTGTTTGGTATCGATGGGCCAAGATTTCTGGGTATGAGCGATAGATTCTGGCCTCCACTATGTACGCTGATCTCGGCATTGCCTCAACCATGGCCCAGAAATACCTCGGTACTTCTGAGAATCCCAGTGCTTCAGTCATGTTCCATCAAGGTGTGTATGTATCTTGTCCACCGGTGAGTTTTGGCTCACCAGTGCGGGATTGGACACCCGATTAAATCAGTAGACCTAAGCATTTCTAAGCAAATTTTACCAAGACTAGAAGTGATACCGAGTTATAAAATATTATAAACAATTCGAGAATGCGAATGCAAGGCTAAATGTTAGTCGTAAACGAAAATACTGAGTTAATGGTCTAGGGTCGACAAGGGCAAAATTACCAAATTACCCCTAGGTTTATCCTTATCTGGGAAAGGTGAAATTATTTATATTTAGGTCTTATTTAATATATTGAGAGCGTCTTCTATGGACCAAATCTTAATTTCATAATTTTCCCAGGGTGTGGAGTTCTTCTATTATTTTATGGAATTTTCTGGGAATTTTCATAGGTGATCTACTATTTTTAACTAGTTTTCTTGTTATCATGTTTGATTGGTTGTCCACATAAAATATAAAATATTTAGACTTTCTAGTCTTGGGTAAAATTTGCTTAGAAATGCTTAGGTCTACCGATTTAATCGGGTAACCAATCCCGCACTGGTAAGCCAAAACTTACCGGTGGACACGATACATTACATACCTTGATCATAATGGGCTTTGTGTTGCATGATTTGAAGTGTTGCTGTGTGGTTTGTTGTCTGGGGTATGTGGAAACGGGAAATAGGGATGGGAATGAAGGAAGAGAAGGGTGTTGGGCAGGGTGGACCCAGAGATATATTCTGTGTGATAAATACCTATGTAAGAGGTAACGATAATGGGAAGGTGGAATCCAGATGGAGTTTGGGCTCGTCTGGGAGGGTGTTCATGTGTTGGGCACAGCGGAGATCCGCCGACCATACCCTTTGTGTAAGCTTATGGTCCCTCACACCACAACGCGTGACCATCGCGCGGGGCGTGGGATTGGTGGATTGTGTATCGAAATATAGGTTTGTGTAACCTGAAAGGCTTGTGTAGCCTGGGCTTGTGTAGCCCGTAACCAATCCTGAGGTGAAGGTGTTTCATGCCGTTTCTTGTGTAGAGATCTGACCCTGTCTACCGGGGTGAACGCCAGTGACCAATGCCATCCGTGAAACGGCAATCATTGAGTTGGGTCAGGTCACTAGTTCACTTGGAACTCGGGAAAGATAGTGGTCTGCAACGGGGTTTGCCGACCCAGAATGATGGTGGGAGAAAGAAGATGGGATGCAGGGTGAAACGTGCCTGTGTGGCATAAGAGGGAAGCCTATGTGGCAAGGGTGATGCCTGTGTGGCAAGGGATATGATTTGCTGAATATTGATATACTCTTTCCTCAACATATTATTGGAGATGTCCTTTTGAAAATGGCTAGGTATAGGTTTTTATATATGTTAATTCTAAAATTGGCATTACTGCAAATAAAATATCCAAACCTCCACCATATAGCCTTTATCTCTATTTTGCATTAAGGACGGTGTTAACTTGCTAGTGCGGTTTGATTGCGCACTAACCCTCGCACCCACTCACTCTTTTATGTTACGAACGTATTGAGGACGGAGATTATGCTTGCCATGAGGAAGGCGATCCTGCCTTCGATGTCCCAGACCAGAATTAAGCTCTCCTACAGTCCGAAAGTTGCATGCTGAGTTTAGGATTATCGCTAATGTCATGGCGCAGCGATATTGTTTCCCGTCAGCAACAACGCCGCCGATTACGAGGCACTCATCCACGGGCTCCGCGTCGCCATATCGCTCGGCGTCAAGCGGTTAATGGTACGCGGAGATTCTCAACTCGTGGTTAACCAAGTCCAAAAAGAGTGGTATTGTATTGGCGACAGCATGGCGGCTTACTGTCAGGAGGTACGCAAGCTAGAAGACAAGTTCGACGGACTGGAGCTTTCTCACGTGCTCTGCCGCGACAACGAAGCAGCAGACGAGATGGGGCAGATGGGATCCACTCGGGCCCAGGTCCCGAGTGGTGTTTTCGTCCAGGAGCTACGCGCACCGTCCATCAAACTACCATCGACATCAGCGGAAGACTCAGAGAAGCAGCTAGAACCCGATGCAGAGGTACTATCAATCACTCCTGGGTGGACTCAGCCTTACTTAAATTATCTTCTTCGTGATGTGCTGCCTGAGGATCGAAGCCTGGCCGGGTGCATCACACGCCGAAGCAAAAGCTACAAGGTAGTCGGGGACGAGCTTTTCCGAAAGTGCAGTTCCGGGGTACTAAGGCGTTGCATACCAGAGCTAGAAGGCAGGGATCTACTCAACGAAATCCACTCGGGGGAGTGCGGGCATCACGCAGCAGCAAGCACCCTGGTGGAAAGCCTATCGGCAGGGTTTCTTCTAGCCGACTACTGTCACCGACTCGAAAGAAATAGTACGCAGGTGTGACGGGTGTCAGTTCTTTGCTCGGCAAATTCACATGCCGGCTCAGGATCTACAAACAATTCCAATCACTTGGCCTTTCGTCGTCTGGAATCTCGACATGGTGGGCCCCCTTAAGCGGGCGCAAGGCGGATTCGCCCATCTCTTAGTCGCCATCGACAAGTTTACCAAGTGGATTGAAGCCGAGCCGATTGCTGTCATCACGGCGGCCAAGGCACGCGAATTCTTCCGGAATATCGTTGTGCGTTTTGGCGTACCCAATCGCATCATCACCGACAATGGCGTTCAGTTCAAAAGCAGTGAATTTCAAAATTGGGACGAGGAGCTGGGCATCAAGATCTGCTATACCTTGGTGGCCCACCCAAGAAGCAACGGACAGGTTGAACGTGCCAACGGATTGGTACTACAAGGACTCAAAACCAGAATCTTCGATCGCTTAAAGCCGTACGCTACGCGCTGGGTTAAGGAGTTGCCTTCGGTGCTCTGGGGGCTCAGAACAACCCAAAGCCGAGCCACCGGGCAGACACCGTTTTTCCTAGTCTATGGCTCAGAGGCGGCTCTCCCGACTGAATTGAAGTTCCGGTCTCCTCGGGTCGCCTGTTTCGACGATAATCAGTCGGATGAGGCAAGATATGAAGACCTCGATCGGCTCGAGAAAGTCAGGGAAGCAGCAATGATCCAGTCGGAACAGTACCAACAGGGCCTGCGTCGCTACCATCAGCGCAATGTACGGGGCCGTGCATTCTCCAACATAAGAGCTTTTTTACAGCAAAAGGTTGTATCAAAGTCGGATACCAAGGTTACAATTCTAAAACGACAGCAGTTTATAATACAGTAAAAGGGCTGACATTAAGGCGGAAGCTGCGCCATGACATTAGCGATAATCCAAACCGACAGCAGTTTATATTACAGCAAAAGGGCTGACATTAAGGCGGAAGCTGCGCCATGACATTAGCGATAATCCTAAGCTAAGCATGCAACTTCCGGACTGTAGGAGAGCTTAATTCTGGTCTGGGACATCGAAGGCCGGATCACCTTCCTCATGGCAAGCATAATCTCCATCATCTGGATCTTGGTAATCTAAAAGAGTGAGTGTGTGCGAGGGTTAGTGCACAATCAAACCACACTAGCAAGTTAACACTGTCCTTAATGCATAATAGTGATAAAGCTTTATGGTGGGGTTTTGGTTGTTTTATTTGCAGAAATGCCAGTTTCAGAAATAACATATATAAAATCCTATACCTAACCATTTTCAAAAGGACATCTCCAAAAAGATGTCGAGGAAAGAGTATATCAATATTCACCAATTCATAACCTTTGCCCCACTGGCATCACCCTTGCCATACAGGCACGTTTCACCCCACGTCCCATCTTCTTTCTCCCACCATCATTCCGGGTCGGCAAACCCCGTTGCGGACCACTATCTTTCCCGAGTTCCAGCGAACTAGCAGCGTTCACCCCGGTAGACCGGTCAGATCTCTTCGCAAGAGACGGCCCAAAATCCTTCACCTCAGGACTTGGTTAAAAGGCTCACGGGGCCTAATGCGTCACACAGACACCAATCCTACGCATCCGTGCGATGGCCACGCGTTGTGGTGTAGGGGACCATTGCTAACACACAATACAATGGCCGGCGGTTTCCCGCTATGTCCACGCATGAACACCCCTCCAGACGAGCCCAAGCTCCATCTGGGCTCCACCTTCCTCATGCATGCCTCTTACATAGGCATATCGTGCATATTTCCTGGGTCCACCCTGCCCATCACCCTTCTCTTCCATCATTCCCAACCACATTTCCCTTTTCCACATACACCAGACAGCAAACCACACAGCAACACTTCAAATTATGCAATACAAAGCCCATCATGATCAAGGTATGTAGTGTATCGTGTCCACTGGTAAGTTTTGGCTTACCAGTGCGGGATTGGTTACCCGATTAAATCAGTAGACCTAAGCATGTCTAAGCAGTTTTTACTTCAGACTAGAAAGTCTAAATATTTTATATTTTATATGGACAGTCAATCAATCATGATATCAAGGAATCATGTAAGTTGAAAACATATTCATCAAGGACAGGGCATGATATTATCATGATTAACGAGTAGGCATTATCAAAGCATAGCAAGCATGCACTTTATATATTAAAACAAGATATCTTTAAAAAACTGGGTAAAAGTATGAGCTATAGTGTTAACTCGCCTTGAGGATCAGAGGGCCGAATATGACTATCTTCCAGATATTCCACCTCCGGAATCGGTTCTTCTGTTTAAGAGCAGTGATATCGAGTTATAAAATATTCTAAACAATTCGAGAATGCGAATGCAAGGCTGAACGTTGGTCGTAAACGGAAATACTGAGCTAATGGTCTAGGGTCGAAAAGGGCAAAATTACTAAATTAGCCCTAGGTTTATCCTTATCCGGGAAAGGTGAAATTATCTATATTTAGGTCTTATTTAATATATTGAGAGCCTCTTCTATGGACCAAATCCTAATTTCATAATTTTCCCAAGGTGTGGAGTTCTTCTCTTACTTTATGGAATTTTCTGGGAATTTTCATAGGTGATCTACTATTTTTAACTAGTAAATACTAAAGTAATCATAGTATTTATTTTATATAAAAATTTATCAGCGAAATATGCAAAGTTATATTTTTACTGGACTCTATACAGTATCTAGTATTTTACACAATTTTATCATAATTTTTGGAAGTCTCTTTCTATTTTTAATAAACCGAAACTCTTTATCCAAAGTTTGAAATCAAAAGCATCTATTCGCTGATGTCAGCATGACGTCAGCCCGTCTTCTACCTCTGTCCAGCGTGCAGCTCATGGAAAGAATCGGCGATTACAGGAGCTACGGTCCTCCGTTTTGGACGTTCTTGGGCTCTACGGGTTCGCCTCAACGGCTCTCTTCTAATGGTTCCATCTACACGGCCGGCGGCTGTCGGACACGGCGGCTCGGCGAGCTACAGCGGCGGCGCCATCGGGATCAAACGGCAACGGCAAATCACATGGTTTCGGGTCAAATTGATGGATGCTTTAGCACTGGGAGAGCATAAAAATGCTTACCGTGGCCTTAGCGAGGACGGAGCGGCTTTGGCTCAGATTGGCGACGTACGGTCCCGAATGGACTCCGAGCAGGGCAACGACGGCAGAGCGCTCCGGTGATCCACTGGCCTAATTAACCGAGGCGAAATACTCAGGAGACCATAGGGATCCTTAGAGAAAACCGAATTGGAAAATGAAGTACCGTGGGCGAAGAAGCGACCGAAATGACGCGAACAACTACGGCGAGCAATTCCGGCCGGCACAGTGACTCCGGCCTCTCGTGCGCCGAGAAGCGAGCTCAAGATGGCTTCGCGAACATGATGAATGGATTTGGAGAGCTCCGGGGTGTCTCAAACGAAGGAAACCGGGAAAACGTGGCTCGGGTTAGGGTTTTATACCCATTCGGGGCGGTGGAGGCGGGTCCCAGCGATGCCAGCGCACGAAGGCTTAAGCGGTGGCGTCTACGTGTAGGAAACAGCTCGCTCCTTCATAGCTCGGCCGCAGGGCCCCTTCGGTGAGGTGGAGCACAGGGGAAAGCGGCGCTGGCTCGGGCAGAGGATAGAAACGAGTGACAGTGAGCTGAGAGAGATGAGCTGGTGAGCTGAGAGAGGTGAGCTGGGCCGAGATTCGGCCCAAGTTTGGCCCAAGTGAAGCCCAGTCCGAAGGCTGTGATGATTTTCACCTATTTCCATTAAAATTTTGAATTCTAGCGATTTTTGATAATTAGGTTTTAAATTTTAAATCCTAGCTTGAATGGATTTTGAACTTGGGCAATTTTCGGGTGTTACTGCTGGCCGCCGCGTGATGCCCACATTCTCCCGAGTGGATGTCATTGAGTATATCTCTACCTTCTTGTTCGGATATGCAACGTCTTAGAACCCCGGAACTGCTTTTCCTGAAAAGCTCGTCCCCGGCTACCTTGTAGCTTTTGCTTCGGCGTGTAATGCACACAGCTAGGCTTCGATCCTCAGACAGCTCATCACGAAGAAGATAATCTAAGTAAGGCTGAGTCCACCCGGGATTGATTGATATTACCTCTGCATCGGGTTCTGACTGCTTCTCTTGATCTTCTCCCGGTGCAGGCGACAATTTGATAGACGGCGTGCGCAGTTCTTGGACGACAACACCAGTCGGTACTTGCGCCCGAGTGGATCCCATCCGCGCTAGCTCGTCTGCTGCTTCATTGTCTCGGCAGAGCACATGTGTCAGCTCCAGCCCGTCGAACTTGTCTCTAACTTTCGTACCTCCGGAAAGTAAGCCACCATGTTGTCGCTAATACAAGACCACTCCTTTTGAACTTGATTGACCACGAGTTGGGAATCCCCGCATATCATTAACCGCCTGACACCAAGCGATATGGCAACGCGAAGCCCGTGGATAAGTGCCTCGTACTCGGCGGCGTTGTTGCTGACGGGAAACAATATTTGGAGGACGTAGCGTAGCTTCTTTCCAGTCGGCGATATGAACAAAATCCCAGCCCCCGCGCCGCTAAGCATGAGGGAACCATCAAAGTACATCGTCCAGTACTCGAGATTCTCCTTTGCTGCTGGGGTTTGGGCTTCTGTCCACTCCACGACGAAATCTGCTAATGTTTGAGATTTGATGGCTAGTCGAGGACTAAACTTTATTTCAAAGGCTCCAAACTCGACTGCCCACTTTGCAATCCTCCCAGTGGCTTTCCGATTATGAAGTATGTTTCCAAGCGGGAAATAAGTTACCACCGAAATTTTATGCTCTTGAAAGTAATGCTTAAGCTTCCGAAATGTGAGTAACACAACATATAGAAACTTCTGAACTTGTGGGTACCTTGTCTTAGATTCGCTCAATACCTCGCTTATGAAGTAGACTGGACGCTGTACCTTCTGGAGGGAGCCCTCCTCATCTCGTTCAACCACCAGGGCGCCGCTGATGACATGAGTCGTGGCGCCGATATAGAGTAAGAGGGGCTCCTGGGGCTTGGGAGGGACCAACACCGGAGGCGTGGTGAGGCCCACTAAACTAATAACCCATTTGACCATCCCACTAATCCTAAATCGATTGAACTTCAAAACTCAATCGAATCAAGCCAGCCAAATCAACAGATTGAGTAAGCATTTGGGCACAAGATCATTAGGCTGGTGGGCAAGCAGTGGCACAGTGCAGAAGGCTAGCAAGCAGAGCCAGAAGCACGTCTCCAGTTAGGCAGAAAGTGTACAGGCAGTGTGGCGAGCCACCAACCTTGCTAAATTTCTAGATCCTTCCGTTCAATCCCACGCGAGTCCCAAACTTTTCCCCATACGATACTGAAACCACTGCGCAAGACAACAGCATCACGAATTCCCCTACAGCGACCGAAATTAGCAGCGCGCCACCCCGAACCAGATGCTGAATTGCTAACAATGTCCGCATGCTTCGCGATAAACACCATTTCCGCCACCCATTTCATCGATAATTTGAACTATGAGCGCCTGCAGAAGATGGGGACAGTAGCCATTGAGGCGGCGAGGGAGGAGGCGCGGGATCTGCGACTCACGGTGGGAAGCTGCGGGGGCGGAGGAGGATACAGGGCGTGGTTGGAAGGCGGGAACTGGTCGAGGAAGGCGGGCATGTACATCTCGTCGGCGCCGTGGAAGCCCTTGGCGCCGTCCAACGCCCGGATCTCCGGCCCCAGGCCGCACACCACGAAGTACTCGAAGATCCGCGGCGCCGACGACATCTCCGCCGCCGCCGCCACCGGCTCCGGCGATCACCGTGCCTTCCCCAGCCTCCAAGAGGAGATTATCGGCGCCGCGGCTGGTCTCTTATCACCCTCCCTAGTCTCGACTCTGCGCGAACGGGAGGGAGGAAGCCAGGAAGGAGGTGGTTGCGGGAGGGAGGAAGGCGACGAGGCTTTGCGGGTCGGGTGGTTTCACTGTCTGTTTGACCCGTTAAAAGTTTAAACATAGAGAGCGTTTGTTTGGGCGTTGCGTTCTGTGGCGTTGCGTTCGGCCGCCCGCGCGCGCGCGCCGCGCGTTCAAAACGCCCAAACGCGACGCGACGCAACGCCACAGAACGCCGAAACAAACACGGCCATACTCTACATTTAGCTTAGCGTAAGCTGAAGTTTAGCCTTATACATTTCAGCTTAGTGTAGCGTAGCGTAGCGTTTCAGCAAAAGCTTACCATGTCTTGGATTGCTTACCATAGCGTTTCAGCAAAAGCTTAGTGCACAATATAAACATGCACATATATGTGTACAATAGAAGCTTACCATAGCCCGATGAGAATTTGATGCCTTGGATTGCTTCCTCTTTCTTGTAGTGGCTATGTTGATGTGTGTATTCTTTTTTCCCACCTCCTGGGTTCAAGGGACATCTTCAAACATTATGTCCAACACCTTTGCATAAAGAGCAATTAATTATGGTCCAAACTCTAAACAACTTGGCTCCTTTTGATGGCTCTGTAGGCTCCCTTATTCTTTCTTCTTAGGCCTCCCAAGTAGGGCTGGAACTTTAGATCGCGAGCAGCTCGTGCTCGGCTTATTTACAAACGAGCACGAGCCGAACACATTTGTTAGCTCAGTCCAAAAACGAGCACAAGCCGAGCCAAGCCTGGTTCGCTTGTAGCTCATACAAATTATGTCATTATGTACATGTTTGATGCTATTGTTAATTTATTGTAACTTGTAAGCTAAGATTGTTGTGAACTTGATTATATTGTTAATTTATGTATGTAACTTATAGGCGCTAGGCAATAGCTAGCTAGCTACTCCCTAGTACCTGGCTCCCTGCTCAATTGTAAATAATATTTTGAGATTTTGCAAACGAGCTCGTGAGCAGCTCGCGATTTTAAGATTTTGCAAACGAACTCGCGAGCTTTATCGAGCCCGAGCTGAGTCGGCTTGGTTCGCTCTCAAAAATGAGCCGAGCCTGAACAAGCTTGGGTCGCTCAGGCTCAGCTCGCTTCCACCCCTACTCCTAAGTATTTTTCACATAAACAGGTGAATGTGGATTTGAGTGGTAAGACAAAGGACAATTCTTCTTTCCCTCAACTAGTAGCAAGTAACGCTCGTACGTTTTTCTATACTCATCAATGCTATAGCGTTCAATAATTAAATCTTCTACATTCTTTGATGCCTTATATATATATCACTGATAGCATGGTAGTAAGGTAAGCATGATAGCTGCCAATATCTACAAGAACAGGTTTTGTCATGTACATTGATTGTGTGCCTATTTTTTTCTCTCTCAACCTCAAACCCATCTTTATCATTCCAGAGTGCATGGCATTGACCAAACATTTCAATGTTCTAATTTTCTTAAAGATGATAGGACAGTTTTTTTGCCATGCCAATTATCTGCCTTACTCCTATTCTGTTGTATCATAATCATGACCTTGGTCCTTGTACACTCCAACATTGAGGTAATTGGATGAAACTTATAACTCATGATGCTATTATTGAAGGACTCACACATGTTATTACCTATAGAGTCACAACTAGAGTCTAACCTGAAATGTGTTTTACTCTAGTGTTTAGGTGAGGTGTCCATAATGTCCTTTGCACCTTGAGGAGTCACTTGGGAAAGCTTTGCCTTATAGCAGTTGAAAATTGATCTGCAAAGAGCCATAACATTTTCTGCAGACTATGATGATTAGGATTCTTCTTCTTCTTCTTCCAATTAGTATATATATGCCTTGCACACATCCTACGCTCTGCCTTGGGGATAAGGTCTCTTACAACACTTATAAGTCCCTACATGATTACACACAGATCATGCTTTGCTGGACATTAAGACATATTAATGCAAACAGATCAATGCAGGATTATAAATAAATCAATATATGACTGTAACATTAAGACATGATAATGCATTGGAATTGGTTTAGGTGTCAATACCTTTTGCTGATCTGCAGGGCCGGCCAAAGAATTTTGAGGCCTCGGTGAGAATGTAATTCAAGTTTCAAATGGGGCCTATATATCACATTTATAGCATTCCTATTTTTTTACTTAAAAATAGATATTCTTTTAGAATTTCGAGAAATAAAATCTTCAAAAAAGTCTTCATATTTAATATTATCTAAATAACTATCCTCTATTGCTATTTGAGCTAATCCATTGAGTCTTTGCTGTTCGTTGCTATTCGTTGTTGTTCGGCGTGTCTCCTATCTCACCCCTAAAGAACCTTGGTTGACTTGGGTCAATATCCCAATCGTCGACAAGGTGTCAATACCTTTTGCTGATCTGCAGGGCCGGCCCAAGAATTTTGATGCCCAAGTGCGAATGTAATGCAAGTTTCAAATGGGGCCTATATATAACATTTATAGCATTCCTATTTTTTACTTAAAAATAGATGTTCTTTTAGAATTTCGAGAAACAAAATCTTCAACAAAGTCTTCATATTTAATATTATCTAAATAACTATTCTCTATTGCTATTTGAGCTAATCCATTGTCTTTCTTGTGTCATTGTTGAACATAAGTAAGATTTGAGCAATTTTAGCTTAGAAAAACTCCTTTGAACAAAGCAACAGTCATAGGGATTGTCAACAAAATTCTATATGCAACAGTTGTATTAGGAAAACAATCAAGATTTTTAAAAAAATTCTAAAATACCACAAGGCCCTATTGTCTCGCTGGGTAATAGTTCTCGAAGCAATTTTAATTATATATATAGTTCTCTCCCATCAATATCTGATTGACCACTTTTAAATCTTGCTTCAAGACAACAGCAAGAAGATTTGAGACTCTCTTCATCTAATGAGTGCAGATTGTCAGTAGTAAATAAAAACCAAAAGTTTTCTCATATTCTTTATACTGTTCAAATCTTCTTTGCAAAGAAGCAGTATCTTGATCAACAATATACAAAAAACAATTAATTCTTAATGATTCCTCAGAAGATTGTGAAGTAATAGAAGATGATTCATTTCTATTTTCATCAAAATGTCTTTTTTCTTCGTATTTCACACCTTTTAGGAAATGTTGGATCAATATTCAGCTCAATAGCATTTTTTGGCGGTATTCAAAGTATCTAAAAATCCAATTTCTCCATAGCTTTAAAAAAGGAAATTAATCCCATAAATTTTCAATAGCATCATCAATAAGCATATTTTTGAACTGTAAATGCTTACTAATAGAATTAACACCAAATAGAACATCGAACCAAATAACTAATGCTACTAAAAATTCATAATCACCGAGCTCATTTTGTGCCAAAGATTTGGCTTCACTTCTTATTTTTGAGTCATTATCCTCTTCTGCCACATGAAGTAAAGCTTCTCACAATTCGAGTACTTGAAATCTTATACTCTCTCCTTTTTTTATAAGGCATATTTTGTTTCGTTCGAACGAAGCTTCGATCAACAATTGCTTCATTAATACATAACTTTTATGGCACAAAATTGATGTTGGTAGATTTGTATTCAAAAGTACTTACATATGAGTATGATTTTGTATAACATAAATGACATTAATGAAGTAACTGTCGGTCAAAGTCTTGTCCTAATGAAAGAAAATACACTTTATAAAAAATGGAGGAGTAGGTTTTACGCTATCAACATAACTCTCCCACCGAGTAGATGACGATGATTTCACTGTTAATCCCTTGACATTGTCCTTTAAAATCTCCCATCTTTTTGTTGAATTTGCAAATATTGTTTAAATATGTTGTATAATTACAAAAAAATTAGCTTTACCGCAACTATTTGCCATATCACATAGCATTACGTTAAGACTGTGGCAACCACAAGCTGAATAAAATGCTTCATGATTTGTCTAAAAGTTTCTTTTACACTCCCCGATGTTTTCATTTCATATTGGAACCATTATCAAATCCCTGCCCACGCACGTTATCTATATTAAGATCTAAAAGCTTTAATTCATTTTGTAAAACATCAAAAAGTCCTTGCCCTGTTGTATCATTCACATCCAAAAAACTCAAAAAAGATTCTTCGACCAAATGTGAAGATAAATCTACACATATTAAAATTAAAGACATTTGCTCCTGGTGACTTGTATCAAGAGTGCAATCAAGAATCACTGAAAAATATTTGGCATCTTTTATTCTATTAAAAATTTTATATTTAATTTTTGAAGCAATCAAAAGAATTAACTCATTTTGAATCTTATGACAAACATAATGAACATTATTTATCATTTGTGACGTGATTAACATGCTCTTGAATGATAGGATCAAATTCAGCTAACATTTCAATTAAACCCAAAAAATTTCTATTACTTGTTTGATACAGTCGCTCATTGCTACCATGAAAATCAAGATTATGTTTTGCAAGAAACTTAACCATAAAAACAATTCTTAACAGGAGATTCTTCCAATGTTCCTTTTCTTTTTCTAGTTGTTTCTGAGCAACTTTTTCGATGGTCTGATTTTTTCTAAATCTCAAATGCAAATCATACCATGTGGCTAAATTTCTAAGATGTTCATCACTTGTTTCAAGCTCTTTAAGTCTATTACTTAAATGAATCCAATCATGAAAACCTTCACTGGATAAATTATTCTTAACATCTACTTCTAAAAATAATTTGTAGCAAAAACAAAATACTTTGTAAATCTCTTTCAAATAAACAAGCCAATCTCTATCACATTTTTCTCCATTAGGTAAGGTTCTTGTAAAATAAACAACAGAAAATCTTCTAGAAAAATTATCTCTAGGACCATATTCAAGGTATAAATCTCTTTTAGGACCTTTTTCTATCAAAACATCCCTTGCCTTAGAGTCAAGTGCATCCCAATATCATGGATCAAATTATATCAAGGGAAATACTATTATCTCTAGGATTCTCAGAATTATTTAAATTATCGGTGTCATCATCAAGAGATATATCTATACTCTCATTGGTAGCATCTCGAGGACTATAAATATCAACAGTAGGCATGGTATTTGCGTCACCCAAATTTTCTAAGTTCTCACTATTTTTTTGAATTTCTTTTATAACAAAGAGATCCATGACACCTATTTGGAATTGACATAGCTCTTCAATTTGTTTTTTCTTTTTACGTTTACCATGCCCACATTCATATTTTCTAATTATACAACTAGAAGATATAGCAAAAAAGTAAAACATATAGGAAAGAAATGCAAAGAACAAACTCTGAAGTCTGAAGCAAGTAAAGCTTTGAAGTTTGAACCCAAATTGAAGAACTTGGTGAGTCTACGAAGTAGCCACAGATAGAATCCCAAAATGAATTAAAGAACTTGAGCAAGAGCATATTTGACAGAACTAGAGGTTCAGAGAGTGGAACCGTACGAGAATGTGAGAATCCAAGTTATAGATCAATCCCTGTTTATCACAAAATAGACCGTTACCTCAACTAGTCACCTATGACTTTGACTCTTTGAGCAAACATCAAAGAAGCCATGGGGGAGACGAGGAGGCCCTGAAAATCTAAAATAATGGTGCAGTCGGCAACGACAAGACGGCAACTAGGCGGTCGTCGGCCGTTGGCGAATGGCTGAAGAACAGGAGGGATGGAGGCGTTAAGGCGGGGAATCAGGAAATTGAGGAGACTCGGTGACAATCCAATGGCCGATTGGTCCAGAACTAGGGCCATGGCGGTGGGCTGTGGCATGGGGGAGACCGGAGACGGGGATTCCAGGGAGATGAAGCAAGGCAGCTGCGACAGAAGCTGGGGAATTGATGCAGCTCACTGGCTCTGCGCACGAGTGGAGGAGATGTGCTACGGCTGGGCTAGCTAAATAGCTAATGGGCTTCCTTGCTCAATTGTTGCAAGCCTGCAATAGTGATTCGTGCACATATAATCAACCATCCATCACCTCCTTCACTTAGCTTCAAAATTCTTTTGAAGAAAACCTATAAACCAGTACCATAAGTCATATGTTTTCTTCTCAACAGTTGCCCAAGCTATATGATTTTGATTGTTTGCATCCTTCCCTATGGCACAAAGAAGATCTCCTATTGTAGGTCCTTTGAAGATATATCCATCTATCCCTATCACTTTTATGGATCTTGACAAGAAACCTTTCTTACAATCATCAAAGCACACATACAATCTATTGTAGGTTAAGTGCTACTACCACTATGCTCGCTGGATTGCTCCTTAGTAACTGGTAGCCAAAGACTCTAGAGTACTCTTTTGTAGCATCTAGCATCTTCCCATCACTATACTCTTTGACTACTACTCATCATTGGCTGCTTCCATATCATCAATGTTACTATCATCATCTTGTTCCACATCATCTTCTTTAGCGGTTACAACTTGTGGGAGAATTAGCCTTCTTTTGGCTGCAAGCTTCTTTACATTGTGCTTTGGGTGTGTTTATACCACTCTCTAACTCTCTGAACTTTTTTTCCTAATGTTATTTAGGTGAAATTAGCACCATTTTTTTTCAGTTTCTTGTTGCTCACAGCCCCACATCTTCTTCTCATTCATTGCCCTCTTCATAACAGTCAACTGCTTCCCAGCCACTTGCTTCCTTTGATATCTTCAGTCATCTTCAACTATGTCCTCCACAAATATGTCAACCAAACAACCATCAGTTATGTGCTTTGTCATTGTTAGGCAGGATCGATCATCAACTACCATTCTCAACCAATCACTTGTGTCCTTCCCAGAAAAACAACCAGTGGAACATCAAATCATCTAAAACCTTGTTGTGATCGCCAAGGTGACCTTTCAACTCTGGAATTGAAAACTTGTCCACATCTATGTAAGATATGGCCTCCTACCAACATGGCTAAAATTTCTACCATTTAGCTTGAATTCCCCACTAAAATGGAATCTGACCCAATCTTATTCAATGGATCCATGTTTCCCCTATAAATATTCACAAACCATGACTACATTAGTTTTTTCATGTGAAATATTATGAATACTAGGGCAAATTTCAACAGTTACAGCATCGAGTAAATGGTCTATTGAGTGTGCAAGAGAGAGAGTGGGAGCGTAGATAATTAGTTCTTGACCCACAATTTGTGGTGAACCCCCCATGCACCAATTTTAAATGCATTTGTGGATGTCACTACCCCGACAGTCCGAACGAATTTGTGCGCTACAAACAAAAGAAATTTCGGAGGGAGTACGGGCACCTCAAAGACCCAGACTTCGTACAAAACCATTCATGCAGTACTCGATGGTGTATTTGTCTATGTCATTTTTCAGATCAATTGTCTTAAATTCACGCGTACTTGTATTTCGATCGAAGTCACAAAAAAGGTCATTTCACCTTGTGCTGTCATGTCCGGTTGTCACCGTTAAGTTTTATGGTTTTCATAACCAGTGATTAACATAATAAATCATTATGATTAACATGTTGCATGGAAGGTTATCGACTGAGCATCCTTTTTTTAAAATTTTAAATGATATATTTTACTTAAACAAGTGAACAATCTATTGCGTGCTTCGAGGATATTTTCCCTTCCTTAGTGCTTCAGCTGAAGCACCTGCTGCTTCACGAACTCTTGCCGCCCTATGTCGCTTGGCCTCACGTTCATCCTCACGAGCACGGGCTTGGCGCTCATATTCCGCCTGAGCCTCTCGGGCTGCACGCCAACGTTGTTTCTGTAGTTCGATCTCCCTCTCCTGGCGCCTCTCTTCCTCAGCGGCACGCCTCTGATCATACTCGCGCCCAGATTCATCAATCCTCATGTGTAGCGCGAGGTTCTCCTTCATCTCGGGCGTCTGCTCCATGTCGAGATACTGCACAAACTCGCATAATGGAGGCTAACAATTTTAAAAACATCAGATCAATGTGTTCAAAAATATGTAAGCCGAGAACGATGGACAAAATAAAGTAAACTCATTGGGCGTTTCCCTTTCCGCCGCATCTCTTCAGACGGATCAAACGCAAGATTTACGCATGACCAGTACCTACGTCCGAAGGTGTATGACAGTTCGTATGACTTACTCAAACGACAGGATTCCCACACAAACATTTTGCCACATCTACGTCGAACGGGATATCTGTTGGAAGAGACTCGGACGGTGCCTGCGGGAACGCCATACCCTCGAACACTAAGTTTAAAAACAATCACTTCTTTCTATTGTCTTCAAATTTCACTGCCCAAATATCTTGCCTGCAAATCGACTAGCGAGCGCTCACCTATTTATAGCCGAGTACAGTGCTCATCTCCTTCGTGGCAAGCAGAATGTGATGGCGCAGTACTAACTAGTTCGTGGCAGGCAAGATGTGATAGCGCTTTAAATCGTCTCGGGATGTGCAGCGGGAACGACGAGGTGAATGCGGACAAAAATCGTTTCGGGATGTGCAGCGGGAACGAATCCGAGGTGAATACCGACGAAAACAGCGGCTGTTTTGGGAGGGGGGCCCTAGCCCTTGGCGCCCTGGGGGGGCGCCTAGTGTCATGGCGCTGTGGGCGGGAGCGCCTAGCCTTGGTGCCCTAGGCGGGGGCGCGTAGCCTTGGCGCCATGGGCGGGAGCACCTACCTCCTTGGCGCTCTGGGCGGGGGCGCCGACCCCTTGGCGCCCTGCGCTGGGGCGCCTTCGCCGTTGGCGCTGTACGCCGGAGCACCATGCACGCTGTTGACGCCCTGTCCGAGAGCGCCTAGGGGCATTTTTGCAATTGGGCGTAAACCTTGGGCATTTTTTCGTTTGCGTGATTTTTTATGGGCAAACAGTAAAAATTTTCCCACAGTGACGGCGAATTCGAAGGAGTAGCTGCGGCGCCGGCGAGGAAAGCAGAGCGCCCGTGGCGTCCCAAATCGGCTACTCCGGCGATGCTTTTCTTGCAACCGATGACAAAAACGGATAAAAAACATTTCTTGTAACCGATGACAAAAACGGATAAAAAAATATTCCCTATAAGAATGTTCTTGAAGGAATTGGATAATGGAATCTTTTACCCGAGTCAAATTGGTTGAAAGATCAAAAGGAGATAGGTAGGCCCGGTTTGGGAAATTTACAGGGGAAGAGAAGAGGGGACGAAGGGAGTTCGCAGTGATTGAATGATCACTAGAGAGGAGAAACCAATGCCACTCCTTAGTGCTGGCCACTAGAAGAATTGGTAAAATTCTCCACTCCTTGCTCGCTATCAACAGGAACAGAGAGGAAAGAGAGGTAGGTAGATAGAGAGGTGGAAGGAGGGTAAAGGGTTGAGAGAATGAAAGGAGATGACAAGTAGGCCCCAAGGAGAAGTGGAGAAGATAAGAAAATAAATTATATTGTTTTGCAAAAGAATGTTATCCATAAATGTATTATATTTTCTTTATTTAAAAATTTTAAAGAAATGAAATTAGTTTAGAAATCAAATAATGAAATAATTATGAGGAAATCCACACTTTCCAAATTTTTTAATTATAAACATAATTTTTTTTATGCAAATGCAATGTGCACGATTTTAAAATCTTTCAAAAAATAAGGATGATCCCATTATTAATTAACACGTTTGTAGTTAGATTTTCTTCAATCAATTAGTTTAAACAAAAATATATTAATTTACCGTGAGATTTTAACATTTTAAAGCTTTCTTAATATATAATATAGACCCAGGAATAATTAGTATGCGATACTTGTAGCATTTTAGAGATTTTTTCCCTTCAATTAACGTGTATATTTCTAGACTTTTATAGCATAGTGGGTGTCCGCACCCAAATACATGAGTAATAGGAAATATGAAACTAATAGACATGCTTTAGGAGTCTTCCATCCATTCTTTACTTTTGTGTCAGTTTTTCTACGATGAGATGCAAAGAAATGGGATCCATACATTTCCGTTCACTTTTAGACATGGTTCATTTTAGCTTGGCTTAGGCTTAAAGTTTAAATCTAGATGAATTGAAAGCCATATACTGGATTTTTTAATTCAACTGTTTTATTATCATGAAGCCACCTCTAAAAGCTCTTAAAATTACCATAAACAAAGAGGGCTTCTTTCAAAAACCTCTTAAAGTTTAGCTTAATACTTACCTCAACCAATTTATTCATTGTGACATGCGTCTTTATTGTTGTAGATGCGTTGCATATATTTGATTGTGCATACATGGTTGTTTGCCCTTTGCTCTCTGAAGACTTCGATCGCTCGACTCATCGTGGCCGGTGAAATGTTGATCGTAGAGCTATGCTTAAATAGTATTGAGAGTTAAGATAACGTCATAGAGTCCCTTTTAATTTAGGTCATTATAATTCAGGTCCACAACAAATCGATAGTGTGGATCTTTTTCCCCCACCGATTAACAAGGGAATTTCTAGTATTTTGGATTGACTGGTAACTTTTTATTTTAAGCAAGATGTTCCGTGTATTTGCGCAGCTAAATTCGCAGAGAATGGATCCCAGTTTTGACAACAGATAGATATCCATTGAATGGCGGTGAGCTACACTAGAGTATAGACGGGCATATAAAACGAATTTAGCCTCGTTAAGCTCCAAGGACTCCATTCCAAACAACCAACACTGCTACGCTACTGCAGTACAACAGTACGTAACTACGTCAGTACTAGTACCACCAAAAGTAAGCACTGTTACAATCTACTACGCCTCACCTTGGCTCTCCCTCTTCTGGAGCTGCCGTCCTTCGATCGGTGCTGCAAAATTTTATCGTCCGGTAGAGAGTCTATTTTGTCCAGCCTCTCAGCAGGTACCATAAAAAAAGAAACCCAGGACCACCCTGTACTTTTTCCCCCTCCCCTGTGAGATTTCATCAGCATGTGTATGAAGTCACAAGGCTGGATTGCTGGACCAACAAGACAGGAGCAACGGAACAAGACAACACAACGATTCACATGCCTTCCAGGACTCTTGGCTCTTCCTCCCTGGATGGCCATGGCATCCAAGCTAGGGCACAGCCTTGATGGTACACTTTGAGTCACAAGGGGCGAGCCAAAAGTGCTGCAAGAAATGGCCGCATTCGATCACTAGCCACCAATGCACGATTTACGGAGCTAACACAGTGACGGTGAGGTGTGCGCACGCATCATTAGCATAATACAAGATCGATCGATCGATCTCTCTCATGATCCTAGCTAGGACATTGGCATTTGGCGACTCAGAGATGCTTCTCAGATCAGCGATTAATTGGTGATCCTACAACAGGAGCGCTAATTAACATACATATATGCATATGCTCGGTGCAGTGCTGTCAACTGTCAAGCATGTGGCTTTGCCTGAACAGCTACAGTGGAGGATGGATGCTAAGCAGTCATCGGCCATCTTCATCAGAGGGTGCCCCCAGTTCTTGGAGCACCTCTGCCATGGTAGGCCTCCGGTCCGGGTTCTCGCCGGTGCAAACCAGCGCGATCTTCGCCAGCTTGGCCGCTTCGGCTGCAGAGTAGCAGCCTCTCAAGTTGCCATCGACGAGCTCCTCAACGGTGCTGGTTTCAACGGGCAGCTGTGCCGCCTTCCTCTTCCCGGTCAGTATCTGGAGCACGATCACCCCGAAGGCGTACACGTCGCTCTTCTCCGAGAAGCGCCCCACGGTGGTGTACTCCGGGGCAAGGTACCCCATGGCGGCGCTTGCCTTGAGCGTCGAGAAGACGAGGTCGTCGACGAGGAGCTTGTGCAGGCCGGACCCGGAGATCAGGGGCTTGTAGGTGTAGTCCAGCAGAACCTTGTCCGCCGATATGTTTTGGTGGACAAGAGGGGGCTTGTTCGCTCTATGGCTGTGCAGATACTTGATGCCTGAAAATTAAGCATGCCAGCACCAGCAGTGAGCAAACTTCAGAGTCTTGCCAAAAAAAAAGCTCAAACATTTTGATCATCTACTGAAAGTGCTGTGAAAGCTGTAAAAACATTGGCATTTGTCACAATACTGTTTGCTAAATTTACAGTTGCAGCGCTGGGTGTGTGTAATTAGTGGTGCGTTCGTATGTATCACATGTCCTTCAGGGCTACATGTGAAGAGCCGGAACAGTACTAGCATCGACAGGTTAATGGACTTCTCTTGCAGTGATTGGCTGATTTCACACACAAAAGAAAGCAAGTACATGTACACGGGCGCGGGGGCGTCCGACGCCCGTCGGACGCGCCTCCCGTCCGACGCCTGCGCTGGCCATCCAACGGCTGCGTTAGATCTTGAACCAAATTTTGTTATTTTTGTTTCACCGTGTAAAAAAATTCAATAACAATTATAAATATTCTCTAATCAATGTCAGGTCCCACATGTATTTTATTTGGATCAACATAACCAATATTTATTTTTATAAACGTTTTTTAAAGGATAACCTAGATGCATAAATGTTTTATATCAATATAAAAATTATATGTGTGAATGGACATGCATTAGAGAATATTTCTGATTTTTATTGATTTTTTTGAATTTTTTTACAAGGCTAAACAAAAATAACAGAATTTATCTTAGGATCTAACACTGCCCATTGGATGGAGATCTAATGGCCATCACAGGCATCAGACGGGAAGCGCATCCGACGGGCGTCGCGTCAGACGGTCCCCGCGTGCCATGTACACACTCACTAGGCATGCACATTTTCATGCATGCCTACCATGTGTTTCTCAGGTCAGGCAGAGATGACAACTAGCCTGCATCTAATGGCTTTCACCAAGAAACTAGAAGCATCATTTGAGCATGCTGCTTTCATGGGCAGTGTGAATGCAGAAAGATTTGGGTCATCAGCACAATCTGCTAGAGCAATTGCAAGTGATGGCTAGACAGTGACAGTGGATGGAGCTCCATTATACCTTTGGCAATGCCCCTGATGATGGAAACCCTCGTGGACCATTCCAGGACGTGGCCATGGCCGCCGCCGCCATCCTCCTCGCCGACGTCCAGGAACCGCGACAAGCTCCCGTTGGGCACGAAGTCGTAGACGAGGAAGCACTCGCCCCTGGCCCGGGAGCAGCAGAACCCCCTTAGGCCGGCGACGTTGTCGTGCCGGAGCTCGGCGAGCAGCTTGAGGCCCCTGAGGAACTCGGCCTCCTCCTGCCGGCAGCACGTCTTGCCGAGCCGCTTCACGACGACGGCCGTGCCGTCGCGCAGCGTGCCCCTGTACGTGGCCGCGGCGGAGCCGCCTTTCTTCCTCCTCCCCAGAAGGTTCAGCTCTGAGAAGTGCTGCGTCGCGGACTCCACCTCCTCCATGTTGAGCCGCAGCCCCAGCTGGGACACCTCCGGCGAGAGCCACCCGGCGCCGCTCCGCCCGTCGCCGTCCGCGAGAGGGTCCCAGCCGGTGGAGTACTCCAAGCTCACCAGCGTCGACGACGCGCTCTTGCGGAACGGTTCCTTGGTCGCCTCGCCGCCGCCGCCGCCACCGCCGGCGGCGGCCCTCTGCTTGCGCCACCGGTGCCAGGAGAAGGCGAGCAGGCCGGCGGCGGTGGCGGCGAGGAGGACCACGGCGAGGACGACGACGGAAGCGAGCGCCTTGGTCGAAGGGGGGCAATGGGCGCCGCTGCAGCGGCCGTGGCCCTCGGTGGAGGAGGAGCCCGGCGCGATGCCGGCGCTGAACGGCTGGGGCCTGCCGGGGTCGATGAGGTCGGCCGGCGTGCACGGCCGGAGCCCCGGCAGCCCGGCGCCGCACAGATCGGTGTTGTTCCCGTACTGGAACCCGCCCTGCAGCTTCGCCACCAGTTCTTGGCGAAGCAAACCAAAAACACCAACCCAATTTAACATCAACCGCTCACGAATCAAAACGAAATCTTTAATCTTTGGATTGGTTGGTTACCGGAAGGCACACTGCCGGTGAGGGAGTTGTTCCGGACGTCGAGGGCGGCGAGCAGGGGCAGCTGCGCCAGCCTCACCGGGACGGAGCCGAAGAGGGCGTTGAAGCTCAGGTCGAGGCGCGCCAGCAGGGGCAGGTCGCCGAGGCTGGCCGGGATGGCGCCGGTGAGGTGGTTGGACTGCAGGGCCAGCACGGTGAGCCGCTTGAGGAGCCCCAGCTGCGTGGGGATGCTCCCGGTGAGCTGGTTGTAGCACAGCTGCACCACTGCACAGTGCACACACAAACACACATCAGCATCAGCAGCAGCAGCATTAAAATCAGACCAGAAACACAAGGAGCAGCACTCTGTGCTCCCATTTAGTAAGAACAGTTGAAATGGGAACCGAACAGCATCATATTCAATGCCTCATCTGATTCACTGATTGGTATTTTGCCAGTTCCACTGAGGTAGATAGAACAGGCAGGCCAAGCAAGAACGGTAACCAGGAGAGCGACAGAAATGGCGAGCCAAGAACAGAGGTAAATCCATGGCGAAATCATGGGTATCGTATCAGACAAGAGAAACGTTGCATTCGAGCAACATGAGCTGCTTGCAAGTTGCCCCGACAACAAGCTAAACCATCCCGAAAAAATCCAACAGATGGGTTGCATTCCGGGATCAAGAAACGCCAAGCCTGGGGAGAGGAGAAGATACGAGGCGAGAATAAAGCGGAATGAGCCGAGCCGAATCGATCCAACAAGTCAACAATGGCGTACATCCTCGTGTGCCAGAGTAGCCGGCGGCGCCACACGCGGCTTCGCGAGCAAGGAGAAGCTGCTTACCTTGGAGGGAGGCCATGGCGCCGAGCTCGGGAGGGATGGGGCCGGAGAAGCGGTTGACGTCGAGGTAGAGGTCGGTGAGGAGGGTGAGGTTGGCGAGCTCCCGGGGCACGCCGCCGCGGAGGGCGTTGTAGTGGAGGTAGAGCCCCGTCAGCGACCGGAGCCCCGCGACCGCCGGCGAGAGCGTCCCGGCGAGCCCCTTCCCCTGCAGCGACACGTTCGCCACGCCGCCGCGCCCGTCGCACGCCACGCCCTCGAACTCGGCGCAGGGGCTCCGCCCCGGCGCCCACGACGGCAGTAGGCGGCCCGTGGGGTCGAGCGCCGCTCGGAGGTCCAGCAGCGCCCGCACCTCGCCGTCGTCCGCCGCCGCCAGAAGTGCGCAGGCCGCCGCGAGAGCGAGCGCGGCGAGCCGCGCGAAGGCCATTGCTCGCCGGCGCCGCCCCGAGGGGCGAGGGGCGAGGGGCGAGGGGCGAGAGAGCCCTGCGGTTCCTGGGGAGAGAGAGGGGGAGGAGGGAGACAAGGGCGTGCAGCGTGCAGGGGTGAGGGGTTGGAGGAGGGGAGGATCAGTGGTGGGGACTGGGGAGACTAAATAACGTGGAGGCCCCCGAGAAGGGTGGGGACCGTGACTGGGTGGGCCCCGCCCGTCAGCGAGAGCGAGTGCGGCCACCGGCGACGAACGGCGGCCAAGCCACCGCCGGGCGCCGGCGACGAACGGCGGCCGGTGCAACTCCGTTGACCATGCTGTATGTGGAGCTAGGGCGGTGTCGGCATGCACGCGTGGCAGCCTTTGTCGCGGCGTCTTGGGGGCGTTTCCATCGCTGGTCAGTCGTCGCGCTAGCCGCGGCAGCGATGAATAAGAAGAGCAGGGTGCCTCGTCAAGCGGGAGGCAGGGACGTTGGACAGTGTGAAGGCCGCAAAGGGAATCTGTAATCATCACACTCTGCGCACGGCAACATAGATACTGTTACAAAACCCCGATGCATTACGATACGGTAGAACAACAATCGAAAAGGAAACAAAATTGCGTATGAATAATCCCATGATCAAATACTCCCTCCGTTCTGAAATATAAGGCATATAATTTTTGATAAAGCCAACAAACATAAACTTTGACCATTAATTCCTTTCATATTATATCATCAATAACTATAAAATTAACATCATATCAAATTACTTTCAAATACAAATATAAATATATCACATGCATAACATTGAACACATATGTTCCTAGCATAATTATTAGTCAAACATTCTAAGCATTGACTTTTTAAAATACATGCACGCCTTACATTTCAGAATGGAGGGAGTAAAAGACAAAGAACACATGATTTAGACACTGTTACAAAACCCCCCAATGCGTTACGATACGTAGAGGAAACAAAATTGCATATGAATAACGAAAACACTTTTGTCCGGACTCCCAGCGCGCCGGACTCGCGCGTTGCGCAGCGCGCGCGCGAGCAGCAGCAAGTGAGGGCGCATGCAGCGCGCGAGCAGCAGCGAGTCTGTGCGCATGCAGGGGTGGAGCCCACGGGTATTTTTTTTCTTTCGGCGACCATAATTTTTGACTGGATGCTCCAATCCACAAACCGTTTTGCGCCAACGTGTTCCTCGTATTTTTTCATAGGCTAAACTAGTTGTTTCAACAGGCTATATATATTGTTTCAATAGGCTAAACCAACTGTTTCACTTGGTTATACGTCCACTAGGCAAAGTAATTATTTCAGCAGGCTAGCCATATTGTTTCAACAGGCTAAATTAATAGTTTCATTAGGATAACAAATTGTTTCAGTAACTTTTTTATATCAACATTGATCTTGTTTTATTCGTAAAAATGCGAGGAACGCAGCGGTGCAAACGGTTCGTGCATTGGAGCAACCAGTCAAATCTATGGCCGTTGAAAGAGAAAACTGAAAGAAATCTTTTCGCTGACGTCATCGCTGACGTCATTGCATGCATTGGACGGGGAGCTTTCGCGAGCACGCTGGAACTGGGCCGGGCAGCGTCCGACGCGCGCGTGCGCATCGGACGTCTGACCCCAAGTCCACACCTATGAATAATCCCACGATCAAAGAAAAGACAAAAACACATGATTTATATACTGTTACAAAACCCCAATGCATTACGATACGTAGAAGAACGATCTAAAAGGAAACAAAATTGCATATGAATAATCGCATAATCAAAGAGAAGACAAAGAACACATGATTTAGAGTGGGGTTTTGTTTTAATATTTTTGATGCATAATACAAGAAGTCTCTACCTTTAAGTGCACTGTTAGATTCCTTAGGTTTTATGCTATCCAATGCGGGATCTACAAGGGGGGTTGATCGGCGAAAGCACGGCTCTAGTCGAGCGTGGCATGGGTCGATCGAACCAGCCTGTTAGGTGGTTCCGCAATACCTCTAGATTGAGATGCATATGACTAATCAAAACTCCATAAATGGAAAAACTTTTTGGAGTAAAAGTGCATAATTTGCCTCATAAAAAACCTTACGCGAGAAACTTCAAAAGAAAACTCACTAAGGGTAAAAAAGGAAGTATAAACCATCCAACATTGCATGTTACCTTCTTTATTAAGTTTGGTACTCAGACTTCTTACCAAAGTTTTAGTTCGGTGTACGTGAAGTATGACCTTGAGTTCAACACTTTTGTAAACTTCATCATTCCAATGTCTATAATGCATATCTTAAAAAAGTGAAGGGAATATGCCCTAAATCAATCATAGTGATGATTGTAATATATTTTTTTTATATACTTATGATAATATTGATTATCAGTTCTCTGAATAAATGTTTTTTATTGGTACGACTTGATTGTGAAACACATTGTTAAGTGACATTATTCTAAACAAGTACCTGATCCATATCATTACGAGGAATGGTAATGATTTGATCAGCACATGTATTAGCTGATGTTAATGTTTTACATACCATAGATATGAAGATATTGAAACAATAATGTGGACACATGTTGAAGAACATGGGTAGTTGGACATACCCACTCCGAGACGTTGTTAGATTGTTATCTCTTAAAGTTCCATTAGCATATAGCCTCGAGTGGTACGCCTATATGGTTCTTAGATCTGAGATCATCATGGATGTCAAGCATGTAGACTTGTATGCTTTGGTGTCATCAAACTATACACCGTAACAGGGTAGGGTAGTTATAAAGGTGACTTGCTGAATATGCTATGATACATAGGCAGGGGTGTTATGATTAAGATGGAATTTAACCCTCCTACATAACGGGAGTGATACTTCTAGGCCCCTCGTGTGGATGGATAGGCAAAGCGCATGGCCGTGCTAATATGCCTAAGGAGGTAGTCATGTTTTATATCCATCACACTGTTGGGTGAAGTGGTCGAGCGATCAACAAGGGTGGCACACATTCGCCTTAAGTTTGATAGGTAGCGTGCGGCAAAGAGATCGATATGTGAGTGTATCAAGGTTCAGCCGAATATTGTTTCTGTGCATTCGGGGTCAATACAAACTGCTATGTGCCGTTATTGATCGATCGATAAAAAACGGGTTTCCGGATCCACGGCCAAGTTGCACTGAATTAACAGGTCACACACTTAACGGGTTGGAACTGTTTAATGGGTTTATGCGTGGATATGATCCGCGTATGAGATGGAACCCTAGCGGGCCTTCGCCCACTAGCATGTCTATAAAAGGTGAGGCTAGGGGCGGCGTGCAAAGGAGTTGAGCCCTCACCACGCCTAGCCGCCGCGCCCCTCCCGCTCCTAGAAACCTTAACTGTGTGCGAGGTGCTAGCACACCCCACACGACATTCCTGCTCGGTACGTGTAGATACCGGTTGAGCAGTTGTCGTACGCAAACGTGCTGTTCGGTTGGATCTTTAGCGACCTCCCCGAGCAAGCGGTGATCTACCCTGACCAAGCGGAGAGCCTCCCCGAGCAAGGCCGACAAGGTGGCGATCGACCCCGACCATCTCGCGAGCTATTCGGCGTTGATCGAGATGTAGATGACTACTTCATCTACGCGTGCGCATCTGCTTCCGCTGTATCGACGCGTCAAGGGTAACGATCAGTGATCCCCTACTTGCATGTGATCTTGGGTGAATCGCGGTAGAAAATTGTGAATTTGTGCTCGTGTAGCCTACCTGTTTCCCAGCAAAAGGATGCGGGTAGTGACTTTGTGAATAAATCAACATGACTTAATGTGCCAAAAAAATATATTATTCAACTTATGTATTCCATGAGCATAAAATAACTTGAGGTTGATATGCTTCATAAGACTGTTAGTCACATAATTAATGTTTATTTGTGCTACACATGCTGCACTATCTTCATGATATTCGGGGTTTGCCCTAACGACTTCAAAAACATTGTTGTCCCACCATATAGAAATACATACCCAATTTATGATTTACCAATATGTGTGTCCAATAGGTACCCAACATCGGTATAACCACCAATATTTAAATCTTAGTTCTTGTAAAACAGGCCAAGATCCATGCTTTCACAAAGGTAGCAAAAGATAACTTTTATTCCATTGCAATGCCGCTTCGTGGGCTTTGTACCATATCAAGCTAGCAAGTTCATGTCAAATATAATGTCCGGCCAAGCATTGTTAGCAATATACATTAGTACTCCAATTGTACTTAGATATAGAATTTCTTGTCAAAGTATTTCCTCCCCCTCTTCTCTGAGTCAAAAGGGGTCCTTATCCTTTTACAAAGACCATCCAATCATTAGGATTCTAAAGGAATACAATTTCTTGAAACTAAACATTCAAATACTTTATGAATATAAACCAATTGGTGCAAAAACATTACATGAGGAAAATCCTCAAGCTGCTGGTGCAAAAACATTACATCAGGAAAATCCTCGAGCTGCAATACTAAAATAAACTTAATTTTATGTAAGACTTTCATTTCAAATTCATACTTTAAGTATATTCATACTTCTTTTATTTTTGCTTTATTCCATATAGTGACGATCAGAGTTTCACAATATATATTTTTGTTTGCTATATCTTAGTTCCAGATAATGATACTTCATGCATTTTCATATACAAGTTTGAATCCAATTCTCTTTCATATACTTGGTAATAACATTCTTCAATTCATTTTTCACTCTTAATTTCAAATTGAGTAATACCGTAATGAGATGTCTAAAGGTAGTTTATCCCATTACCAGGGAACAGGTTCTTAATAAAACCTTGAGCGATCAACCGTGTTATATACCATACTATTAACTATTTTTATTTATCTTCTAGAGACATATTATTCATATTTCTCATTTCTATTCTAGAGATATATGTCACCATTGTTTGTTGCTCTTGTTCATAAATTCATGGATAATTCAAAATCAATAGCCATTTCATCATGGGTTGCTTCAGGCAATTCTTTACCTTGCTCTCCTCCTATCACGAGAGCAAGTTCCTTTAATTTTTATCGCTCATGAGTGCGCACATTCTGATTGACACTTTTCATACATTAATTCCTACAATGAAATATTTAAAATAGAGAGTGGCTCGCTAGCATATCACTCTCCAGTTGCTAGGTTTCAAGTGGCTCTCCTTCTGTACATGGGGTATTTTTGTGATTAGTCGTAATAAGACATCTTCCCCTTTTTGCCTAGGCGTCCCTAGGTACTTCGAGTCAGAGGAACCAGAATCCCTATTTCTATTCTGAGACCTTACAATGGGTTGATTAGTACATTCTTTGATTGGGCATGCTATATCAAGCGCTCTGTTTCAATTCTCATCATCGGATGCCTTTGAAACAAATTCAATAGCATTGTCCATTGCAGTGGACTGTATTCGATGAATCGGGAAAATATTCATTAATTCAAATGATTTACGAGATCTTCTTTGCTAATGCATCGTTCCTTGTGCGAAAGTAAACTCTACCACTTCAAGGAACGGTATTAAGCACCAAAATACCTAACCACCCTAGTAAGGGATGAGTTGGGTAGCAAATATCCCACTGGATCCTATTCAGGGAAGGGTGCAGGGATTTCATCATTCTCTTTATAATATATGATTCTTTCATTGATTTCATATGAATTTGAGTCTACACGGGCTAAGTTTTACAAACAATCAGGCTTTTGGATTCGGTGGCACACGCAGACACACAAAATCTTCAAGATTTGAGAGAACATTCATGATAATACTATAGCCCGGTAATTTGTTTATGTAATCCCTCATCATTCATAAGTCTAGGGTTATCCAATCTACAATACTAAAAAGATAAAAGTTTAGAGTTTCTCAAACCAGTCTTCTAAGTTGGTATGCATTGTATGTGCATTAATTCTAGCATAGTTTTAGCCCAGGTTTATAGTGGAGGATTTGCTCTAATATGTTTTTCTTACATCCATCATTCTTCATGATGTATATATTCATTGCCATTCTCTTCATTGGTTTTTTCATGAAACATATTTGCACGGACGTTTTTACAATTTAAGAGAGTCCAAGTGGATTCAAGTGTAAATAGTAGTTTTTAAGTGCTGATGTAATACCCATAAACAACACTTCTTAAGTGTTGATGTAATAACAGGATAGCGAGTGTTTTATTTCCAAAAAATAATATAAAGGAAGATAGTGGATTTTGCTTTATATACCATATCCCATCTCCTTCCTTCTCTCACTACATTGTTGCATGAAGTCCCTCTTCTCTTCCTCCGTTTGACTTAGAGGTGTGGAAACAAACCGAGCTCGAGCGAGCTAGGACTGCCTCAGCTCGAACTCATTAGAGCGAACGAGCCAGGAAGCAGGACTCAGCTTGGGATCGTTTGGCAAGCGAGCTGAGCCTAAGTGAGGTAACGAGTAGGTCGAGCCATCTTGCAAGCCATTGACCAAGGAGAGGTGGAGGGGAAGGGTGGAGATAAGGGTAGCAATGGCATCGTGTCGACCAAGAGGAGGGAGGAGGTGATGGAACCAATTAGGAGGGGGAGCGGCAGTGATGCCGTCGCAACCGGCTAGGAAGAAGAGGGAGAGGTGGCGACGCCATCACTGCCTACCGAGCGGAGGGAGAGACATCATCATTGTTGGAGTCGTATCAGGAGGAGCAAAAGGGAGAGTAGCGGCATTGTTGTAGTCATCTAAGAAGAGGGAGAGGTGGCACCGACAGCGGGGTTGACGAAAAGCCTGGGACGAGCAGGAGGGAGGTGCACCACCACCAATTGAAAGATTAAGAGGGAGAGTGAGAGGAGCGGAGGAGTAGCTAGCAACGGGATTGGCAAGGAAGGGCGTGGAGATTGTAGAAGGGGTTAAGCCATGAGTAAGTTAGGTAGGCCATTATGTGCTGGGCCGCTATGGTGGGTCTATTGGGCCTTTGTTACAAATGAGCCAAAAGCGAGCTAGGTTTGGTTTGGCTCAGGCTCTGTCTAAACCATGAACTAGAAAAGTAGACTCAACTTAGGTTGATTTGCACACACGAGTCGAGCTTGAGTTTTTTGTGAGCCTTGAGCTGAAGTTCAACGACCACGATGGTGGTGTCTTTAGCGACCTTGTGTTCAACGACCATGGGGCACATGGTGGTAAAGCCACCAAATTTGGAGGGGAGAGAGAAGTAAGAAGAGAATGGACATGGACTTTGCGCAAGGAGTCAAGAGAATGGAGAAACTATTTGCAAAAATAAAAAGGGAGAAGTGTTAAACTCAAATCTCAAAGCACCATCCAAAGAGAGGAAAGGATCAGGAAAAACATATAACAGTGAAGAACATTTCAGATGCCACCTACGTTGTGTTTCCTAGATTTTGTAGGTTTAGGCTTGCGTGACGAAAGAAAATTCTATGGCATCTATGCCATACAAGTATGGCACCTATTGCTCTCTCTATCTCTCTCCTCCTCTCTCTCTAGCTTCCCCTCCCTCTTTCTAGCTCTCCCCATCTCTCTCTTGCCTCTCTATAGGTGTATCTTATGGCATAGATGCCATATAAGATTCTTCAGTTGCGTGACTGCGCCTACCTGACCTCCATCTCCAGCGATTAAACGGCCTTGGAACTCTTTCCATGCACCGAACTGAGACTTGAGACGAAAAATCCTCCGTCTGACCAGGAACCAGATGCCTGTCATACCATATGCTTCCACTTGCTTAATTGTTTTCTCCAACGACTTTTCAGTTCTTTCCTGCCTTAACCCCTGGTTAGTTTAGTTTCCTAGCAAAGTAGAAGGCGAGATCACGTGGAGAGACAGAGTTAACTACTAATTTGGATGGCTTGCTCTCTGCTTTTCTTCAAGCCTTCTGCATCTGAGCTTACGCTTCTCCCATCCAGCGCTACGGCCAGTGCTCCGAGGAATCTCTATTTCATTAGGGACAAAGTAAAGGTGCATGCTCCAGTACTTAAGGCATGCGGTTAAGAATAGTAAAAATGATCAGTAGTAACCTGCTTTGGCATCTTGTCAGTGAGGTCTAAATAATACTCCAAAACAGTAGTACTGCCTGCTTCCTCCCATCGCTAGCTTCGATTGAGAAAATCGAGTCGTACGCGTGTTTCGGTGGTATATATAGGAAGTTAATTAGTTTCAAATTAAGTACGTATCCCCCTGACCCCGGTGGCGCGGACAGATCTACTACGATTCTACTCGGCCGGTCTGATTCTGATCTTCCATGCGTAGAACATAAATTATACGAGTATCACTTTTATTAGTCATCAGACGACTAATTTAAGAGAAATCTCAGTTGATTTTCTCACCATACCTACATGCTTTTGTCTTTCTCCTCTGCGATCACCGCCACTGGCGCTGCCTTCTCCCGTCACCACACCCAGGAGCTAGGGTTAGGGTTTAGATTGGGGTGGGATTCCCGGCGGCATTGCGGTGGGGTTGGGCGAGAGCAAGGACGGGGATGACGGCGCCAAGGCGGGGGGAGGGGGTGAAGGCTGTTGGAGCGAATGAGGAGGGTGGATGGGTGCTAGTTGTAGAGGAGAGGTTAGGGTTGGCGGGGGAATTGCGGCGGCGGGGCGGGGCGGTGAGGCGCCAGCGGCCATCGGCCGCGGGCGGGAGTTGAAGGTGGTGGGTGAGAAGGAGGAGCCGAAACAAGGGAGTCGGGTCGAGGAGGAGCAGGGTTGGTGCAGGGAGAGACAGAGAGAGGAAGTAAAGAGGAGGTGTCTGATGTGAGCCTTTAGTTCTCAATCCAACGGTTTAGAAAATTGATCGAGAGTCGTCTGATATCAAATCGATTTCTTTTTATCATAAATACAGCGGTTCCCATATCTACTGTAACAAATCACGATCTTCGCCTAGTAATCGGATATTCTGACACGGAAAAGATCGTGTAATTAGCTAGGTAGCATCGGCATTTGATTTGCGCCCTGGCCAGCTTAACGAGGGTTGGATGTGTCTTCCAATGCAAGTTGCTTAGAGCCAGTAAAGCAGAGTTAAGGAGACCGATCAGCAGCCGGAAGGAGCTGACGAGATCAGCTCGGACCGCATTCGATCTGGCACAGCAGTTGCATTACGTCAACGGCATGCAGACGGCCTAATTTGGCTTGTGATCGATCGACGAAGAGCATTAAGATTTAATTAGGAGAACATTTGCACGTGAGATTGGAAATATGGGAGAGTTTCAAACCTCTCACGGTCTCACCCACCTCGTCTCTCTCTCTCTCTTGTTAGGCACACCTTCCTGTGCGAGCTTGTCTGGTCTCCCCAAGGAGCCCAAAGTCAAAACCAGCTGCCAACTCCGTGCTTAATTGACGCTGAAAATGTAGTTTATGTGCTGCTACCTTTGTCCCTATGTATTAGAGCATGTTCAATGGTGTAGCTAATTAATCACTAGTTATAAGAAGTGGATATGTCATTTATAGCTAGCATATAGACAACCTCTCTAATGTACTAGCTATAACATTGTCTACAAGATTAAATATGGTCCCATATGTAATGGTAAGTGTTTTGAAATCAGTTATAGACTGGTTGTAAGATAGTAGCTAGCACACTCTTCTTCTATTCTCCACATAAGTAAAAAAGCTAAGTTGAAAGTTTTATAACTAGCTGACATGGCGCCATTGGAGATGCTCTTAGTAGTATCTAGCAACCAATTCCGTGCAATTAAACATCTTCACCCAAAACTCTAATACACGCTCTATAATACCATCTGATCCTCTTTGTTTCATGGTTCGGTTAAGTTTGGTTTAACTGAACTAAAAATTATAGGCTTTCAAAAAGATATTTAATTTTTTTAGATCTTTGAATAAAAAAACCCTACACAATCTTAAAAATCATTATAAAATGTTACGCAGTGTATTCTGTACAAAAATAACAAATTTTGTCCCAACCAAATAAAACTGAACCCAACCGTGAATCAAAAAGGATCTCTATCTCTCTCTAAAGTTTCTTTACAGTTTATACTAAATCTTAAAAACTCTTTTTTCCTTCGCGGACATTCTTTACTACTTATTTTGTTTACAGTTTTTTCTGCTGATGTTCTTAAATGATCATTTCTTTTGACTTGGATGGCTGTATTAAATCGAAAGAATCGCACTTTGGCATATGCATGCTTTGCTTGCAGCACGTTCGGGACTCGCGACAAAACTGGATTTTATCAATTTTTTTAACCAACTGAATTTTATAACTCCTAGGCTTGAATGCCCGCAGCGGAATCAAAATAAAGCGGAGTATTTTAGAATATATGGGTTTAAACCCATTCATGTTTAATTTATATAGATCTCAAATACCCATGTGTGAAAGGGTGAGTAACTACTATGTGGATGCTAAATTCTTACATAGGTGCAGCTCATTTTTTAAAATTTGTTTTGGTCTCCAATTATGGGGTTAAGAACGAAGTTAGGCAAGGTGGGGTCAAGTATCAATTTAGGCAATGTTGGGGTCAAGTACCAAGTTACATATGCTTCTTATCTTATATGTCTTGTTTATTTGCATGTCTTGTTCAACTTGCATAACAAATCAAACTTGCCAACTTGATGGTATCCTACTTTCGAACGACCTCTTCCTATGTGTCTATAAATGTCGTCTTGCATCCATTTTGGAGACATAAGGGATTGCATCTTTCCATTCACGACGATGCCGCATATAGCTCACTTCATTCCTTTGCTCTAGTGTACACTAGAGAGAGAGAGAGAGAGAGAGCAGGTCTTCGAACCCTACGTCGTTGAGATCCTGGTCGAGAGACGGCAAATACGGTTTTTGGGAAGTGCTAGGCACGACTGTTCGCTGTTGTATGCTTCCATGACGTCAACTACTGCCTCTATATTGAGATCTGCGTTGACAACATCATCGCAACCACGGGTCATCAATTCATCATCATCTATCATTGGTTTTAAGTCCGAGGTAGATAGGTTTGTGTTTCCTACCGTGTGGAGTTATTTCCCTACTGTGGCGGGTTATTCACTGGAATTTGTGTATAAGTATATTTGTGAGTGATACGTGTGGTGCAACTAATTACATGTCTAGTTGTGCTTGTATTTACCGTTAGCTGTTTAATTAAACCTATCACAATTTATTAAGTGAATAGGTTAAATCAAAAAATGCACTTATTTTTAACATAATATAGAGCTTGCCTGAATATGGGTACGACTGTACGAGGTGACGGGCACTTTGTTTTGGCAGAATCGGAACAAATGATTCATCCGGCTAGCTTATATACGGAGTACATAATAGAGCAGACACGGGACCGTTCAGTGGGCATCGCTGACCAAACGACGGTCAAGAACGGTCCTGGTTCATCCATTTATTTTAAAGAGCATAAAAAAAATTCAAAAACTTCAAATTTTACGATGTGCTGCGATGATTTAAAACTTTTAAATTGGCATGAATTTCCACTGTTTTTGCATCATCCGTTGTGCTCTAAGATCCGTATAGCACATCCTTTCCTCTCTCATCACATTTTGCAAAGTCATCCAAATTCCCTAATCAAGTCCCTCCCATTCTCTTCCTCCGTCATCTCCTGCAGTCAACATCATCAGCTCGTCATCGTAGCCCTTCTCTACAAATGATTATCACAGATCGAGCTGACACCGACCACCTTAGAGATATGTCATGGTTAGGAACAACGAGGATACCACAACGGTAGAGCTGGACTTGAATTTGGAAGAGTTTGGGGACTTTTTTGTATAATGGTATGAGAGGGTTAAAGTTGTCTTGCATAGATTTTTGTTCATAATATATGGTTTACATAACCGGTGGTAATCCATATAAATAGGGTGGAAGCTTTTCCAAAAGAGTAAATAGATGGACATGGGTAATGATCTGATCGCTAAATCCAACAGCCGAATGAACCCTATGCATCGGAAAAGCATCCACTGCAGGGATGAAAATGGTAGAAATAATATCCGTTTTGCAGGCTAGCTCTCGGACTTAACTATTTAGACTTAATTACTTGAATCCTTATCTGATAAGAATTATTTGTATTTGTATCCATGTTTGAGGAAAATGTCTGGACAAAATCCACGTGATGATACCAGAGTTTCTTACGATAGTATC
Organism: Raddia distichophylla; assembly: GCA_005191435.1. Taxonomy (NCBI): domain Eukaryota; kingdom Viridiplantae; phylum Streptophyta; class Magnoliopsida; order Poales; family Poaceae; genus Raddia; species Raddia distichophylla. The sequence goes on from SPJY01012978.1 coordinate 874,212, forward strand.
TAACGCATATTATTTGTATATTAAAACTTGGAAAAATATGTATTTTGTTCATCAACTATACCGGGTGTACTAAATTGGTACCTAAATCGAAATATTGGGTATTATTAGTCTCTAAACTAGCAAAACCAGACCTAAATGGTCTAGTCAAATAGCGATTTTAGAGGGAACTTTGTTGACATGGTGTCCACGCAGGTATTTTGGATGATGTGGTATTCACATGGTCACCACACGTGTGCTTTCTATCTATCTTCTTTATGTGGACGTGGCGGCTCCATCTTTCGTCCGATTTGCATACAGCCGATAAATCGTCTTTTCTTGTGTATGCCTACAAAACATGAGACTACACCAAAACTCGTGGAACTCATTAATGTTAGCCTCAATATAGTTTGAATTCCTTTATTTTGTACATATGTTGACGGTCAAAAGCATACAAAATATAACAAATAAGGACCGTCAACATTGGTTCGAAGGTTTTCGGTCGTCTCCTCATGGAACCTAGTGTGCTGGGCAAGTGTTCGACGAATGTTACCCATGTCATCTACCAGTGTGTCCACTCTCTCTCCCCTACTGTGCGGAGATCTCGTGTAAAGGGCTCAAAATAAGAAGGGTATCGGGCCGATGACGGCCCTTCCCATCCTAAAGAGGGACCTTGATCATGCTGGTAGTGTGACCCTCCGACTTCGTGTTGCCACGAGCTCCCAGCATCGTGATGTTGGGTACCCCATCCCTCAAATCTTTGTGGTGCGTACCCATGGGCAGGTGGGTTTCGTTGATCCCACCCGGCATCAGGGTAAAACTGGTGAGGTGATGATGCATCCCCCATCTACGGATCGTGGTGGAGCTCGCTGTGCTCGGGCTGCTCAAACTCACGTTGGCAGTGTGCGCGACTACGAGTTAATGGCCCATAAATGCTGTGACGTTGGGGTTCTAAGGCACTAAAGTTGAGGGTCAGATTCCGGGCGGTGTATAGGCTGAGCCTTGGATTAGGCAAACAGACCTAAACCATGTTCCCCGGAAATCTCATGTAGTAGGCTTCAGACTCATCTACACTTAGAATGTGCCCTTGGGTGAAGTGGTCCTTAACTACTAATGGGAATGGCTCTTCTAAGAAGGCTACTTCGGCATTTTCTAAAATCCCCAAACTTTCCGCAATGCGGGAGACAAGAGAAATGCAGTCTATGTCACCTCTCAAGTTTCTCATTTCTACCTAGTGTAAAATCATATTTGCTGTTGGGTTTATAGGTTTCTTATTAACCATAGCAAATAAGTATTGCAGTTCATCCAGGCGCACAGTACGCATATCATATCTAGAATTAATATCATAGCCAGCCAATGGTGCATGAATCTGAGAGTAGGATTATGAATTTCATTCATGCGAGGTGTGATTGAGTAAGCCTTACCAGAAATAGTTAACCAAAATTCATCACAGTTAAAGCCTTTTAGCCTATCAGGAGTGACTACATCTCATGGGGAAAACTAGATGTCTAGTTAGATCTAGCAATGAGCATTCAAATGTTTCATTGAAAAATATTCCATTATCAACAATGTGAAGAGTACTTAGAAACTCAAGGGTCAGAAGGCGCGAACCTTTTTCCGTGATGGGAACGAAATTGTTCCAACAGACTACTTGAAAGGCGCTTGAAAAGTCATCCAGAAAACCGGTCTTAATCAGCAACATCGGGTCATAAGACCGTGTATGCTGAAAAGTCCGACTCCTGAGCGCCTCGAATATATGTTGTTCATGGTCGCTTTCGAGGATGATCTGCTCTTCCGACGTTAACACTCTGATCCTGAGGCCTTGATCAGCCCCAGATGGTTCGGCCGAGTCTGGTTGCCAACCGTGATGACTAGAGAAATGGGAGTCCGTTGACATGTCTCCCTTAAGCTGCTATCCAGAATCTCGGTCAGAGTATAAGTCCGTTCCGAGCTGGACGAGATAAACCTTTTGTGGATGCCCTTGGCACCCTTGGACAAGGTTTTGCCAATCTTATCGTACCACAACATTTCTGCAGAAGGGGTTAGATCACAAATACCCGAAGGATATAAAGAGTGAGGATCAAAGGTTAGCGGTCCAACAGTTAGCAGTTAGTCGTCGAAAGATTAATAGTCCTTGCGGGGCTTCTCAAAATGCCGCCACAAAAATATTATTTGCTTAATCACAATGTCATTAGCATGGATGCAATGATTAATGAGCTAATGCAGTTTAATCAAACATGCAGGGGTGAGCAAAGCTGAAGTGAGATAATGCAATCACCGCAGTGGTGTGCATCTCTCACAGCTACTGCCCTCAATTTATAGGCGACGGGGATGCATGCAAATGAGCTAAACGACATGCAAGCAATGAATGGATGGCCTAGCTAGCGCCAAAGGTGAGTAGGCAGCTTGGTGTGAAAAGACATGAGGGGTGGAGAGGAAAAGGGCAGCCGGCCGATTTGGTGGTGGTCGACCGACCGTGGTGGGTCGGCCGGCCCAGGTGGGGTCGTCCGGCCCCACTTTTCCTCAATTTTTTTCACTTTTTTATATTTTTTTTATGCAGGGTAAGTGCAAAGTAGAAAGTAAATATGCTGTGGGAATACATGAAAAATAAATATGAATGCAAGGATAAGTTCCAGCTTACCTCTCGGTGAGGACTCAAAATTGTTCGTGGTCCTCGAGTCGGACCGTCTCCATACCTCATTTTTCGTGAAGGATTTCCACAAACGGAGATGTTGTTGTGGCTGGTTGAATTTCTTTCTTTTGCCACACTTGTTTTGTTCGATATTTTTGGTTGGTGTCGACCTTCACTTGCGGCTCCAAACTCTCGACCACAGATTGCTTCCGTTCCTTGATTCGGGACTTCTTCGCCCCTTTGTTGCTGCTCTCCTTCCAATACGGACGCCGTAAAGGTTCGTCCAATAGTTGGAGAGTTCTCCTCATGGTTGCAATGAAACTACCCACCTGAGGTTTTGGTATAGCCTACGCTTTCCTCTGCACAGTTTTTGGATTTTTACCATAAAAAATGCGCACCTGAGAGCATTGCTCAACTCTTGGCTTGAAGTTGAAAATTTCGTCTCGGCCATTTATGTTGAGTTGAATCTCTCCTGCACCAACGTCTATGGTCGCATTTGCCGTGCTCAAGAAAGGTCTCCCAAAAATGAGAGGCGTCTTGGTGTCCACCTCCATGTCGAGTACCACAAAGTCCACGGGCACCAGGAAATTCTGGACTTTTACCGGTATATCCTTAGCGACTCCGACAGGACGGCGGATTGATTGATCCGCGAGTTGTAGTGTCATAGCAGTAGGGGACAAGGTAGAGTGATTTAGTTTTTCATAAATTACCTTGGGCATAATGCTGACGCTAGCTCCTAGGTCGCACAGAGCACGATCGAAGTGTTGTGCACCAATAGAGCACGAGATGGTTGGATAGCCAGCGTCATTTTTCTCAGGGAGAGTGTTTAGGATTGCAGCGCTACACTCTTCAGTCAACTTGATGACTTCCGCGGTCCGCAACGGATGCTCGTTGTTGAGGATGTCCTTTAGATACTTAGCATACGTCGATACCTACATTGCATCTAGCAATGGAATATTGACATATAATTGCTTGATTACCTCGACAAACTTGCCAAACTGCACATCTACAGTAGATTTGCATTGGCGACACGGGAAGGGTAGCACTTGCGTATCCGTAAATTCTGCGGGACTAACTCTAGTCCCCGCATCTTCCCCCATCGCCTTTTGTGGCTCATCATGCGGTTCCTTGTCATACCCTTCGTTCTCTTCACTGATCTCGTTGGGGTGTCACGCTCCTTCCCTGCAGGGTTAGGATGCGGCGGGTCTCGAGTCATTTTTTCCGACCGAGTCGCAACCGCACTAACGTTCTCCTTTGGGTGTGGTTCCGGTTGCCCCGGAAGTTTACACGGAGTGGATGTGGGAATTGAAGTTGCCAATTGAGCTATTTGGGTTTCTAGCATTTTGTTCAAATTCATTTGGCTAATGCGTGGCAGTTGAAAATCCCTCTAGTTTTCAATCTATGCTCTCTAGAATTTTATCATTAGCAAGAAACTTCCTACTAATGTTATCATTCACCTTGATAAGGACACGCCTACGATGCCCCAAATTAGGCCCAAATCTTTCACGGTACAAAGTTCAGTTATCAAGTAACAAGACAATCCAATCCAAGCACCACAATATGGGGACTGAATCAAATCCGTTGATAAGTAACAAGATCAATAAATAATAGTTCAGTAAAGCAGGACTGAATCAAATCCGTTGATCAACCCCTAATGCCGGCAGCAATCCAATAGATAGGTAAATTAGGGAATTCAGAATTACAAGATGCAAACCAAACCCCCAGATAAGTTCTTCCACCCACAGCGCCAAGTGGACACCACGATCAGAAGAGGAGATCCAAACGAGAATCAAGACACGCACCCAAGCAGCAGCTTGATCACGGTCTCAACACAATCTTCAAGATCGGCAGGATAGATCGAAGAGGGATGCCCTCTTCTTGTTCTTGGGGAAGAAACCCTAGAAAAACACGCAATAACTCAATATCCCCATACATGGGCGCCGGCCCTAGGCTATATGGCACGCAGGCCAGCCAAAACTCAACTCTGACTCGACCTAGACTCAAAACAGACTCGGACTGACATTGTTTCGACGACTGCGACTTGCACATAATGAATCTGATTATGGGCCTGGATGCGTTTGAAAGACCTCGAAATTATCTTTCCAACGAGTGGTAGAACACCCAAAACGGAGTCCGTATGCAACCTGGGCGCTCGTTTTAATACAGACTGCTCCTGGATTCCGAACTGGACTCGAACTGGGTCCGGAATTGGACTTGTGGGCTGACTCTCCAACTCGAATTTCACAACTTGGACGTCCTTGCTGGTCCTCTCCATGACTCCTTTAGCACATGGCCCAACTTGGCTTGTGCCTCATGGCTTCGGTTGGCTTGTGGCTCATGGTTCAGCTTGCCCCATGGCTCATAGCATGTCTTGCCCCCTGGTTCATGGCTAGGCTTGATGTGGAACTTCACGGCGCTCTGTCTCGGCTCATAAGTGGCACCTTTGAGCATTAGCTTGTGCACATAGCCAGTAGTAAGACTATCCTCTCCCTCTTTTAATTCTTGCTGCACAACATTTGAAAAAGAGCCAAACTTCAAGCAACAACTTTTGAGAGAATTACCATATTCAAACGTTGAGCCATTGCCAGACTTTTCGACATTTGTAGTTGAAATAATTTGATGAGCCATGGGCTCATCACACCTTTTGTTTAGCATTCACAAATTCATCTAGAGTTCACTTATTACGATTAAAGCTACCAGCATTACCTGTTTGTTGACGGTTGTCGAACGAGAAGTTGGCCTTGGAGTTTCATCCCAGAGTGTAGTTCGATTGTGGACGGAATCCATTGCTGACGAAGTTGGCATCCTCATGTTGGGTTTCGGTGCAGTTGTCTCCCAAGTGCCCTAAACTCCCACAAACCTCACAAGTCATGTGAGATTCAAGAGCCTGGACGGTCTACGGTTGTGATTCCAGGTTTTTTATCAAAAGGTCCATCTTGGCCACGAGCATATCCATATTATCAATTTGGTGGACTCCTCATGTGCGGGGCTGAAGGCATTCATCGCTCCAGCCTTGGCTTGAGACCATCTTCTCAATGAGAGTGTGCACGACACTCACACTGACTGTATTTGAAGGTGTTTGTGTTCTCGCTGGAGAACGTACAAAGCTCGTGTGTATCAGGGATCCAACCCCCTCTCTCTCTCTCACCTGGATCCCCTTTTTATACTGTTGGGGACGACCGAGAGAGGGAGAGAATACATTAATTGTGCCATATCAGTGTGCATCACATTTTCCTCCGCTACTGACGTCGGTTGCTTCACCCGCTCCCATCTGTCACCAAGTGTGGACGGGATGGAAGAGCCACCTGACACTGGCGTCGGTCAGACCTATAGCAGCGTAGCGGCAGAATGACCGCTACAGTGCTTCGGCCAGAGCCACAGTGACCGCAATCATCATCTTCTGCCTCCCACGCCGAATCGCTACATTAAATGCTTCTGATACGCTATGTGGAGACGAGACTTCTATGATAAGCTTTCTCCTCCCCTCGGGCGCGCCTACCAAGTGGGGCCAGAAGCACGCCCATTGGCAGGACGCCACCTACCGGGGTTGCCAGATCGACATTGAGCCACCGTGTGGCATGTTCGCCCGTGGCACCTAAGGGCTTGCTCGCCCGCGGTGCACCAAGTCGCCGCTTGGCGTGCTCGCCCACCATGTGCCAATCCGCCGCGTGGCATGCTTGCCCATGGCGCCTGGGGCCTTGCTGGCTTGTCGTGCGCCAAACGGCCGCTAATTAAACGAAGGGAGCAAACCACAGTGCATGTTGCTCCGACAGCGGTGTTCTAGCTTCCACTACTAGAAAAGTAATTATTTATGACGAAAATTCCTTGACGATGTCAACAGGCGTCACAGAAAACTACTTTTTTATGACGTTTTTATTTCGGACGTCATAGCACGCACCATGCGTCGGGTTGCCCTAATTTTCAGTGATGAAAGCTGAAATTTTGTCACACAAAAATTATACGCATTGTCATAGAAAACCGAACATTAGGTTGGCCTTGTAATCTCAGGCTAAAGTCAAATGCATATGTTTATTGTGATGATATATTTCCATCAAGATGGATGTTTTATCCATTCTTGCAAGTTTATAAAATAGAAGAGGAATAAAGAGAGTGAACGAGTTCTCAAATTTTTCTTAGAATTTTAAATTTTTACAAACTAAAACTTTTTATTGACCTTTTTTGTGACATGGTTCCTTTCTTGCAAGTTTATTTCTTTTTTTAGTTTTTAAGGCCCTACAGGAATGAAACAGAAAAGGAAAAATAATCAATGAGACCATTAAAAAGGAATAGAAGATTATGGATTAAAATATACAAAAATAAATAGGTTGATATGAATTTTATGGATTTTTAGAAACTAGAATTGCCGGATTCGGAGATCGGATAGACCCGTGACGGAAAGACGAAGGAGCACTGTTCATGAAAATTCAAAAAAATAGAAAAGTTACTGTATATCAGGTCCACTGCGCAGTTGAACAAGAGAGGGGGATATGTGGCTGCATATTGATAGTTAGGGTAGAGAGAGGAATACGGAGAGCGCTTGGGAGTGAGAGTGAGAGAGGCGGCGGCGGCGGCATGCGCATGGGCTGCGGCGGGATCCGGACGGCAGCGGCATGCGCGACGGCAGGGCAGGGAGGCGCTGGGCGGAGGCTGGCCTGGGAGAGAAGGGGTGCCGGGCGGCGCGAGGATTGGCGTTGGCGCGGGATCCGGCCGGTGGTGGCGGGTGTGGCGGTAGGGCAGGGCAGCGCGCGCTGGGCGGCGGCTGGCCGGGGAGAGAAGGGGCATGGGGGGCGGCGCGAGGAGCTGCGGTGGCGTGGGATCCCGGCACGACGTGCGCGAGGCGGCGTGTGGCTGGGGCGGGCAGCCCGGTGGTGTGCGCCGGCATCCGAGGCGGCTAGAGCCTAGAGATGCAGCGCACAGGGTGGTTGGAGCCGAATTTAGGAAAGATCTGGCAAAGCTGTGGCAAGTCTTCCCTGCACCTTCCTCTCCTTCACTGTGATTCTTGTCTACCTGCACTATGTTGCTTGAATCTTGCAACTAATTTGCACTTAGAATCCTGTGATTGACTTCAATTTTACTGTCTACTTTTGTGATCAACTGTATGCCTTTTCGTATTATGTATTATCAGTTTATACATATGCTTTACAGGTTTCTGAGCAAGATCTTCTAAAACAATTTAGGAATTCGAGTTATTTCATTGATTGTATAGTTCAGTGGCCTTTTACTGTCAACTTTTTGGCTAGGTCGTTAATCATTGTCCAAGATAGAGCAGCTTTGAACACGATACTTAGGAGATGGCATAAAGGCCTATGCACCGAACGAACATCAGCGAGGACATATCTTGTGTTCAATTAAAATTAAATATGATAGCATGACATATGGTTGTATAAGAAATTCTCCAAACAAGTAATTTGTTGTTTGATCACTTGTCATCTCTGTACTTTGAAGTGTTTCCTTGACTTTGACCTTCATTGTGAAGCACAAACATCATACTATAATAATGCTTTTGTGTTTTGGTGGTAGGACACAAGCATTTTATTTCAATTTAATACGTTGCTTCAATTAATATTTTCTTTTATCCCTTTGAAGTTCCGTTGCAAAGCACGGGCACTATACTAGTTTAATTTAGCTTGAACAAAGACATATATACAAATCTATATTATGTCTACTTTTTGTCAATATGCATAGTATGCTATGGTTCAGACGACGTGGTTGTTGGCATGGTTGAAATTGTTTTGAAGTCGTATGAGATTCTAAAATATTTCAATTGGTGCAATTCTGCACTGAAATGTTGCAGGAGTTAAGCTGGTTTTCTAACATCTAGCTTGAAGCATAGATAATTTTAATCTCCAACTAATTTATACTGTCTTATATGCAGGTTTTCTATTCAAGTAGTATCTCTGAGGAACCGGCCGAGATTCGTTTATGGTCGGAGTAGTTGATCATCCCTGAATGTTGGTTCCGGTTTTCTGAAGGTTCCTGGGAATCTAATAAATCAGATAATTGGTAAAGGCGGAAGAAACAATAATAAACCAGGTAACTACTAGCGTTATGCATGTCTAAATAGTAGACTGTCAATGGGCTATTCGAATGTCTGTATATATAGTTCAATGGGCACAATAAACAGTAGACTGTCAACTACCAGCATTATGCATGTCCAAACTTAAATAAAATAGGCTAGGGCGCTAAATAAATAGCATGTGAATTCAGTTTTGTCTATCTCATGTCGATTCTATATATGTGAATTCAGCATATGAAATATAAAGTTTATCTATATCATTAATGTCATACAGTTAATTTAATTGTGTTTCAGAATGTCATACAAGAAGAGGCAAAAGCGTAAGAGGAAGCAATGCAAGAGTTTAGAAAGAGGCAAGAGGAAAATGATGACTTCTTTGTCGCTCTCCTGGTCATTGCTGGTCAATCCCAACAGTGACTTAATGAATGTCAAGTGGTTTAAAGCTTGACATGACAAACTTATTTTGTTCTTATCCGACACTAGCTAGTAGTGGTTCAATTATTGTATTGGAACTATCGATGGAATTCTATGTGAACTAGTTAATATTTTGTGACTTAGTAAAAGTGTTGTATGTATTGCTCCAACTTATTTGTAATGTGCTTGTGATGTCCTATTTAATATACATGTGTGAATTGGTTCCTTAAAAAAATGATGTGACATATATGACACATCACCCGACACCCTGGATGATGTTTCACTGGAGTGTTCAATGACGAAAATTCAGGTCGACCTGACATATTTTTATGATGATTTTTTCTTTCATACAAAATTAGAGCTGGCAGGCCAAAAGTGCTTTTTGTGACGATTTTGGGCTTTTCCGTGACATTTTTAGATGCTTTCCGTGACGACTTTTTTCGTCATAAAAGGGATCTTTATCATGACGCATGCACAATTCGTCACAAAAAAGTTTATTTTCTATGACAAAAATTAACATTTTGTCACAAAAAACTTTCTGTGACGCACATACCATGACAAACCTGTTTTCGTCATAAGGTCGTCATAAAAGATCTACGATGACATTTTTGTCACTTATGATGACGAATGTATAATGTCATCAATAATCATTTTTCTAGTAGTGTTCGTCGCATATACTTGCGGGAGAGATGACGACTAGTTGGTGGAGAGGGAGAACTCACATGTAGGCATCATCCGCGGTCTCTTCGCCACCTCCCTTTAAATAGCGCCCGGCCCTCTACACTAAAGGACCAAAAGGTCTAAACCCACTTCAAAAGTAGCATGCACTATTAATGAGCCCGCATCATATGCAACTCATAATTTTCATTGAGGTTGACGAAGACAATATCGATGCAATCAAGAGTTGACCAAGTCCTAAAACGGTCACACAAGTACGAAGATTTCATGTGCTTGCAAGATTCTACTGCTGATTTGTGAAGGATTCGACACCATTATTGTATTATTTAATGACCTAACAAAGAAGTGTGTCTCTTTTCATTGGGGCCAAGAACAAGAAATGCCTTCAATCTATTGAAAGAAAAGTTTGTGAATGCACCACTACTCCAACTTCTAGATTTTTGTAAGTCCTTTGAAGAACCGAGATAGGCGGATAGAGGGGGGTGAATAGACGCCACAAAATTTTTCCGACGTTTCCACCAAAAACCCAAACTTGACACCTATGTGTACCCTTCACTTGGGTGCATGAGAGACATGAAATATTTGGGATTTTGCAATCACAAATCTTGGTTGTGAAGTGTCCAAACAAATAAAAATCAATTCAAACCTTTCTTTTGAGAAAGTGATCAAGCCAAAACACCAAAGTTACTTTCACAAAGTAAAAGCAGATTCCCATACAGTTGTCTTGCAAGAAGAAAGTTGTTCCTGCTGTTGGAAGGTACCAGAAATTTTAAAACTTTTTCTACGCCCATGTGGGTGAGTCGTGATGGTCTACTCAAAATTTCAGCATCAAACTTCACCTACATAAAATAAGAAAATCGTGGACCAAGAACTGTCAGGAACTCGAGAATGCAAGTTTGGGGCTTGATATTCATCTCATAGCTCCCAAACGGGGAAACCATTGGACTTCAAATTTTTACCACAGATGGGTATGCGAGTCACGCATCTTATCCAACTGGAATCATACCAAAACGATTTCTATAGTTTTTTCTAAAAAAACACTAACTGATGCGCGGAGGAAAGTTTCTGTATAGATTTGCAACATGCCAAGAACTTGATCTCTTACCTCTCATATGATTGCAAAGAGTGTGTCAAATCATATGAGCAACCTTAAGGCATCATAGACCACCAAGAACCAGCAAGAAATCACCAAGATTCATTTCCAAACAATAAGGGCTCCAAAAAGTAAAACAAAATAAAAAAGAATTAGGAGCAAATAAACACAAGATGTTCATGGAGAAAAAAGATTTCATTGCGTAGAAGTTGGGGGATTACAAGCCACACTTCTTGTGACCAAAAGCACTCTAAATGCCACACCAAAACACACCCAACTCACCCTCTCTATTTATGAAATTTTCAGCTCTAAGTGGATGAACAGGAGGTGCTCCCCTCCCCCTCTATTTATAGCCGAAGGGTGAGATGCCCTAAACCTTAGAGTCCATCTCCACCCTTCAATTGAGCATGAGTTGTGTACAACTAATGCACTACAAGACACACTCCCGAGAAGAAATATTCTTCACATATTTCATCGGGAAATATCTTCATAGCTTCCTCGGTCACCAGCCCACGCTTGGGCCCACTGGACAAATCAACTTTGTCACCAAGTAATCGATGAGCCAGCCTCCAGCTATCCCGGACTCCTTGCAATGACGATGCTTCTCGAGTAGACCACCTCATATGACCGCCAAATCATCAAACCCGGTCCCCTACACGCTTGTGGATGCACCAGCCTCTAACTGTCCCCGCGAAGCGTCAGCCACGTACCCGCCGATGCCTGCATCACAGAGGTGAACATACACAAAACCAACACACCTTACCTCTCCTGCAAGTTTAGTCCATCACAAAATTACCAACATTTTGATACATTCGTGACGCCACAATTAGCAAGCCCTAACACACCATGTGTTAGCTTAAAAAATTCCACCGTACCATGTCCGTTCAAAACTATTACCTAGCCCAAGTAGCACAATGGTCTGGTTCCAATTCCACGGCAATTTCCATAAATGCACCATTAAAAATTATTCAAAACACTTCAAATTCCATATTCTCACTATATTCATCATCAAATCGGGGTACCCTCCACATGGGTCTCAACATCAATTGATTTTGATGCTAGCGGAATTGGAATTGGTGGTGTGTTGATACAAGAAGGTAAGCTTATCACATACTTTAGCGAAAAATTGAGTGGGCCTCTTTATTACTCCACTTATGATAATGAATCGTTTGCTCTCGTACGATCTTTAGAAACATGGCAACTTTATTTGTGGCCCAAAGAATTTGTCATACATTCTAATCATGAACCACTTTAGGCACATGTGAAGCCAAAACAAGCTAAATCGTAGACATGCTAAGTGGGTTGAATCATTGAATCCTTTCCCTATGTCATCGCACACAAAAAAAGGGAAGGAATGCAATGATATAACAACTTGATTAATTTATAGGATTGCATGGTATGCCTTCTACCATTGTTTCATATCATGACGCTAAGTTCTTGAGCTATTTATGGAGAACCTTGTGGAATAAATTAGGTACAAAGTTGTTTTCAACCACGTGTCACCCACAAACTGATGGCCAAACCGAAGTTGTGGATCGAACCTTATCAACCATGCTGAGTGATATTATAAAGAAAAGGTGGAAGATGTGGGAGGAGTGCTTACCTCATGTTGAATTCGCTTATAATCGATCGATGCACTCGACCACAAGGAGGACTCCTTTTCAGGTTGTGTATGGCTTTAACCCTCATGCTCCAATTGATTTTTTACCTTTACCAACTTCAGAAAAGGCAAACTCTGATGGAAAGAAACATGCTGAATTTGTTGTTAAGTTGCATGAAACCACCAAAGGAAATATAGAGAACATTAAAAAAATATAGGGTTGCCTGTAGCCTTGCTAGAAAGAAGTTATCTTTTGAACCGGGTGATCTTGTTTGGTCCGATTTCTTGTCCGTATAACCCTTGTCAGGGCCGTTCTGTTACTTCATGGTGCTCATAGATGCTTCCTCAAAGTGTCGAATGTGAGTTTACTCTCTACGAGAAATCACACGTTAGTGAAGCTTATCACGCAGATAAATTGACTTAAGAATATATTACTCGATCATGCAATTAAGTCCATTCGTTTGGATAATGCCAGTGAACTTACTTTGAAGGCATTTGATGAATATTGCATGGCATTGGGAATTACAGTCGAGCACTCAGTATTACACGTTCATACATAGAGCAGGCTAGCAGATGCATTAATTAAAATACTTAAATTAGTTGTCCGGCCACTCCTTTTGCAATCTAACTTACTGAGTTTGTGTCGGGGCCATGCAATCCTCCATGCAGCAAATCTCATTAATTATAAACCATCCGTCCACAACCTCCATTCACCAATGCAACTAAACAAGGAGTAATCCCTCAAATTTCCCATTTAAAAAATTTTGGCCGCAAGGTATGTGTACCTATAACCACCCCCTCAGCATGTTGCAATGGGTCCTCTCCATAAGTCTGAGATTAATGTCGGATATGAGAGCATCTCAATAATCCGTCATTTAGAACCCACAACTAGAGACTTGCATACAACCCATTTCATTTTTTACGAGGATAATTTTCCATCATTAGAGGGGGAAAATATGCCATTAGAAGAAGAATATCGTGAAATTATCTAGCAATCCACAAGCATTTCCCTATTTGATCCTTGCACTAGTGAAGCAAATGGTGAGGTCCAAAAGGTTATTGATATGAATAATTTAGCAAATGAAATGGCTAACCATTTTTGTGACTCGAGGGACTTGATAAAGTTGCATGTACCTGTATGTAATGCAGCAGAGAAAGTTGCAGTACCAAAGCCAGCAGATGGTACCCCTCAAGTTGTTCAAAGGCCTCAAGAAAAGAACATGGAATCTGGCTTCTTAAACTCGAAGTACCCGGGGACGCCCGGCAAAAAATGAGAAATGAAACTTATCAAAACCCTGTCACAAAAATGCCTCGAGTAGAGAAGGGCAACCAGTTGAGACCTGGTGAATCTAGAGAGAAGCATGCTAGCGGGCCCTCCCAGATTTGAATGTGGCATTACCAAAAGTACCAGTAGAGGAAAATTTGCATATAACCGAGCAACATGTAAGCGCACATTGGCTATAATAAATTAAAGGAACTTGCCCCTGCGATTGGAATAAGCGGTGAAGAGCAAGGTATATAATTCCTTGAAGCAACCCTTGAATAAATGGCCACAGATTGCGAACATGATCCTGAGCCTACATATCTGGAAGAATATAAAAGAAGGTCAGGTTGGGAAGAATAGAAGAAGGCAATTACATTAGAGCTCACATATCTGAATAAAAGATAAGTGTTTTGGCCTGTCAGCCTAACACCTAACCACATAGACCCTATCGGGTACAAGTGGGTATTTGTTCGGAAAAGAAATGAAAATAATAAAGCCGTTAGGTACAAAGCAAGGCTGGTAGCTCAAGTTTTCACCGAACTGTATGGGGTTGACTATGAAGAAACCTATTCCCCTGTCATGGAAAATATTACCATTAGATATCTCATCTCATTAGCAGTAAATATGAATTTAAAGATAAAATTGATCGATGTTGTAACAGCATATCTTTATGATAATTTGGACTCAAAAATTTATGTGAAGGTATCTAAAGGTAACCTAGTTCCAAATAATGATAGAGCATATAGGAAACTATATAGTGTGAAACTTGTGAAATTACTGTATGGGCTTAAACAATCTGGAAGGATGTGGTATAATCACTTAAGTGAATTTCTCTGCAAGAAAGTCTATGCAAATAATGAAGACTGTCCCTGTGTTTTTATACGAAAATCATCAAATGGTTTCTGTATAATCTCAATTTATGTAGATGATATGAATATCCTATAATCACTTAAGTGAATTTCTCTGCAAGAAAGGCTATGCAAATAATGAAGGTTGTCCCTGTGTTTTTATACGAAGACCATCAAATGGTTTTTTTGTATAATCTCAATTTATGTAGATGATATGAATATCATCAAGATAGGTGAAGAAATAGATGAAGCAAGCACTTATCTGAAGTCTGAATTTTAAATTAAAGACTTAGGCAAAACTAATTTTTTCTTAGGCTTGCAACTCGATCATTTCCCTAAAGGGATTTTGGTACATCAATCGGCCTACACTCAGAATGTGCTAGAAAGGTTTGGTTTCGAAAAAGCATATTACTCCAGAACTCCAATGATTGGGAGATCTTTACAAAAGAAAAAGACCTTTCAAGTTGGGAAAGAGGGGGACGAAATTCTTGTGCAAGAAGTTCCATATTTGAGTGCAGTTGGAGCACTTGTATCTTGCAAATGGTACTTGGGCTGACACTGTGTTTGCCGTGAACGTGTTAGATTGATATAGTGCAGCGGCTTACAAAGAGACATTGGAATGGAATAAAGGTTATATTTTGATACCTTCCTGGAAGCATTGATCTTGGATTGTTTTATAAGAAAAACCAAGATCTGAATATTGTGGGTTACGCTGATGGGATACCTTTTGGATCCACATATCGGTAAATCACAAACATTGTATGTATTTATTGGTGGGACAACAATGTCTTGTAAGTTGTCAAAGCAGACACTAGTGTCCATATCGACAAACCACTTGAAAAATATCGCGTTGTGTAAAGCATCCCATGAATGCGCTTGGTTAAGAAGGATGATAAAACACATCATACAGTCTTGTGGATTACATTTTGACCAAACCCCCACTACCATCTATAAAGATAATGCAGCATGTGTTTCACACATACATATGGGTTGTGTGAAGAGTAATTTTACTAAGCATACCGACCCCAAATTCTTTTATGCTCATGAATTGCATAAATTGAATTAGATTAATATTCAACACACAAAATCATATGAAAACTTAGCTGATTTATTAACTAAGTTTTTACCCACTACCTCTTTCAAGAGATGTATCAAGGGCATAGGAATGATGAAGCTTGGAGATATGTTGAATTCAGGGGGAGATACTTCACAACTCTGAACTAAAGCTTAGGCATGAAGCTTCAGTACCCGACTGGATCAAGAAGATCGTATGCAATGTTCGGTGATTTCTACTCTTTTTTCCTTTTGGTGAGCTTTTCTTGAAGTCTTTTATGTAAGGTTTTTAACGAGACAAATCCTGCACACAACAAGCATATGATATGTACTCTTTCTTAGGGCCCGTTTGGGAGGCCCAATCCCTGCCGGGATCCCGGTCCGTTCCCGGGGTGGAGATCCATGTGACAATATCTCCCTGGGACAAAACGTGACGCGTTTGGAAGCCCATCAACCCAGGGACGTTCGGCCCCTCCTCGCGATCCATGGGGAAATCGCCCGAGCCTAGGGACTCGTGGATTCCTCCCCATCCCTCTCGCGTTTCGCTCGATCCGGCGCCGCCTCCCCCTCCGCCTCCCCTCCACCTCCACCTCCACCTCCCCTCCACCTCCCCCTCCAGATCCTCTCTTCCCCTAGCGCCGCCTCGGCCTCCAGTGCCGCCTCCCCTCCACCTTGCCCTCCGCCTCCCCTCCACCTCGCCCTCCGCCTCCGGCGCCGCCTCCCCTCCACCTCCCTCTCCAGATCCTCTCTTCCCCTAGCACCTCCACCTCCCCCTCTAGATCCTCTCTTCCCCTTGCCGGCACCGGTTCCATCCCCTTCTCCGGCCTCCTCCGACCCTCCCCATCTAGATTTTTAGCCACACACTCCAGGGAAAGCCGTCCTCAAGATCTCAGGTTTATGTTTGCGCTCAAGATTTCTTAAATCATATGTTTGTGCTATGTGCTCTGTGCTCTGTGTTATATTTCATGATGGAAATCATATATCCATTTCTTTCTTGACATTTTCAGAATGTTCTGTGCTCTGTTTCAAATTTAATTCATCCATGTGTCTTGTTAATAATGAGATAAAATCATATTAGCACTATAGGGTTAATTCTATATAGGATACCTTATTTATTTGTTTGGCACCGTAGGGTTCAGATTTTTGCCATATAGAGCAGTGGCAAACTGCACATGCTAAGTAGAGAATCCAGTTATGTTTTGCTATCTAGAATGTGTTTGTTATTCAAGTAGTATTCAAATCAAATGCACCGAGTTTCATTTTTATTTTTATGCTAATGTGGTAGAGTAGGAAAATAAACCAATTGCTTATCATAGAAATTTTAATTTGGTACCCCAGGTCTCGGCTTGATAGGTTTGTTATGGATGTTTTAGCATGTGCTAGTCCTCTTTTGAGTTTAGTGCTGGGTAGAACCCTACAAATGTCGGTGGCTGCACTTTAATGTTAACTGGTCACTTATCTAGTTTATTTTATTAAATTAAATACTTGTAGCAATATATGTTTAGGCCACTATAAGGGCTACTTTTCGTGCTTAAAATTCTGAATCAATTTTTTTTTCTCGTACTCTGTTAGGAAATGAGCACTACAAAGGAGCTAGTTAGGAAGTTTTTGCTTGAGGAAGAAGAAGTGGATGATGAGCTATTTCTTATAGTTGTTCCTACTCTGCTCTCATGTCTTTTCGATGCAAAAAGGCCAGATCATACATCTTCTCTTACCGGCGCTTTAAAAATGAAGGAAATCTTAGCTGGCCATGAGAGTTGGTGTTTAACCGAGTTTCGGATGGAGCCGCATATATTTAAGGCTACATCAAGTTATTTTAGGAGAGAAGGCTTGCTAAGGGACACAAGGGGTGTTACCGTTGAGGACCAGCTGGGGATATTTATGTACATGATATCTCATAATGCTAGTAACCAAGACCTACAAAGGGCATTTCAGCATAGTGGTGAAACAATTCATAGGAAAATTAATGAAGTTTTTGATATAGTTCCTGCTCTCACTCATAGATTTGTCAACCTCCGAAGTCCAACTCACCCTCATCCAAAGATTGTGTTAGATTTCAGATTTTGGCCTTATTTTCAAAATTGCATTGGTGCTATTGATGGCACACAGTGCCTATCACTATTGCTGAAGATAAAGCTGCTTCATATATGAATAGGAAAGGGACTTTGTCCCATAATGTGATGTTAGCATGTGATTTTGATCTGAACATCACATTTATCTCATGTGGTTGGGAAGGTTTGGCATCAAGTGCAGAGGTCTTAGGTCTGCCTTTTGGCCAGTGATGTCACATTAACATTAAAGCCCATATCTTTGTCTACTTGCTGAACAATTGCCGGCCCTAGGCACCTTTGCCTGCAGCACAAATCATGCATGCATGCAGCAATTGTATTAATCTACTTTTAAATTCTGAGCTGAATTTTTTTCTTTACTGTACCTAACATGTGTTATTGCTGACTTTTGAGGTCTCAAGCAGGGTGTTTTAAAATACTTAGTCACAGTCAGTAGAGAGAACTTAAGATCAATTAATAGTTCTAAATCCCGCAATTCAGCAGCCCCACAATCTCTTACACAGAAATGCTTTCTAAAGATATTTTTTTTGCCTTGCAGAGGAACTACCGCTACTTCTTTCTGTTCATAGCAACCTCAACTTTCCTGTGCATATTTGTCTTCATTTTCATGGCTGAATGTATGTAGCGAAAGGGAAGACAGCGGTGGATCTATTTGCTAATGTATAACTATATTATAATGCAGGCTTCAAACAAGGAGAATAGGTTGATGTTGAATGAAGTGTAGGAAAGTGGTTAAACCAGGGAAAAAGTTGAGTAAACTAGTTTATTTTTATATGGACAAAAAAATGCAAACTTGCTTGTATTTCCTTTATTATCATGTGCTATGAGGATCTTATTCTATGAGCACCTTCATGTATTATTATCACTTGATCATATTGTGCTATTAGCATTTAGCAACGGGAGTAGTATGGATCTTGTTAACTTTTTTGGTGATATATCCTGTGTAATTTTGTTGTCTAGCTGATGCTTAGTAGTAGCAGCAGTATGGATCTTGTAGATAGATATGATATAATAAGTAGCAATATGGATGTTTTGCTTGTTAGCAACAGTTTGGAGCTGGCAGCAGCGTTAGCAAAGCAGAGCAGCAACGCATGTCCTGATGTCCCCTTACCTCCTATCTCAATCCCAGGGCCGTGCAGCGTTTGGCTGCCTCAATCCTAGGGTCTTGCAGTCCCTCACCCTGGGGTTTCAAGCGGACCACAAAATCCCCTCAAGGGATTGCTTCCCAAGGAAATTTCCCATGTGGCAGCCAAATGAGCCCTTAAAGAATGCTTTCCACTGGGTTTTATGGAGTTTTGATGAGGCATGTGCATCCCGCTGGCAAGGTCTAGGGGGAGTGTTACGGAACCTATGGGTTGGACCCACTAGTCCATGGCATATACGACTAGAAGCCTAATTCGTATTGGACCTAGGCTAAACTCTCATGCTATCTAGCGCTATAAATAGAAGCGATGACCCATGTATTGTAGTCAATCAAAAATTAATAAAGCAGAGCATTACCCTACATCTTGTCTCCCTTAATTGTGTGATCGTTCTTCCACCTTGGACTACACCTAGTAGCAAGGTTTGCAATAGGCACCAACTGTCATGGAACCTCACATCCCCGAGGGTTGTACTGCAGAGATTTGTGGATGGGGAGAGAGGACCGCCCGGACCCTACAGGATTTTGAACCTGACGCGACAACAGGAAGAGGAGAGAAAGGGGATGTCGAGGGAAGCAAGACTGGAGACATCGAGGGTTAGACTGGTTTGGGCCCCTTTGGGGAGGTAAAAACCCTACTCTAGCAGCTCCTTGCTTGGAGGAAGTAAAGACTTACAAGAGAAAACGCTTGGCAAAACTCTAGCCGCTATGCTATGGTGCGTCTTGTGTGTGTTGAGCTCTGAAACTTCCTATGTGCACTACGACCTTATGAAAGTGTGTCTTCAGTCGCGCACACACCTATCTAGACGCTCAAGAGGTGTTTTTATAATCCTCCAAGGGATTCATCTGAGGCCCCTGCTGCTGGTGTTTGTGGGCCCCGCTCATTATTGCGTTAGTGGTTTACACAGGGTCTTGACCGAGGCGTATCATTGTGCAAGGTTGATATTTGTCCTATCCACCAACCCGGGCCTATTGCTACGGCTGCAGCAGCACCGGACACTGTTCAGTCACTATTATATCACCGTTGCGTGCGAATTGGAGCTTCCGATGATGGTTGGTTGTTTCGATGGCCAGAGGGGTCTTGTTAGGCTTGTGACTTCGCGGGGGAAGCCACGTGTCCGCCATGCTGGCATGACTCGAGCAAGGCCTCACCAAGCAAGGTTACGAGCAACCCTTTGCTTGGGACTTCCTCTGAGCAGCCTACGCTCAGGCAACTCTTCCAAGCATATTTGCTCTAGAACTTCCTCCAAGCAGCCTTGAGTAGCAGGTCTTGTTCGAGTGCTTTGAGTCCATCAGCACGGGTGGCAACATCTCACCCTAGGTCGTTAGCCAATTTGCAATTATGCCTCCTACGTGATCTTATCCCAGTTAATTCCCGTCGCAACTGGTTTGGCCTAAGATCCAATCCATTAACTTGGGAAACCCTAGGTTTTCGCTATAACAAGGCCACATTGGCTAAACCCTAGAGTTTCGTGGATCTAGTGGGGACAATCGGGCGTCTGGCGCACGGAATGGGTGGCTACTATGGAATCTATGCGGTGGCTTTAAAAAAAAGGTAAGGGGGAAGGACTCTCTCTTCTTTCTCCCCCTCCTTCTTTGGTCTCTCTCCATGCAGCCAACGATGCCGCCCTCTTCGTCATCCATCGGCCAGGCGGTGGCACGCCGCCTCTCCCTCTAGGTGTGGGTGCGGCCAGCCCCTCCCTCCAGATCCAGGGGCGACCGACCCCTTCTGTCTTCCAGGTTGGGGGCGGCGGCCTAGCTCTTTCCCACGCGTGAGCGACGGTGTGCGACTACTCTTTCCTTGGCACTGGGTCGGTGGCGCCCAACTCCCAAGCACGTGGCGACGCCTGGCTCTATCCTCCCCGGTGATGCGCGACTCCCCATTGGTGTGGGTTGAGTCGGCGGGGCACGACCATCTCTCGTCCACTTCGGCGCAGCGACACATGGCCTCCACCCTTGCTCCTCAACATAGCGGCATTGGTCCTCTTTCAAATCCTAGACGATGGTGCCCGGTCCCCTGCTCCTCCGCTAGACCAGCTCCGGTCCCTGCCTGATGAATGGTGCCCGTTAGGGTAACAATGCTAAGTTGGTGAGGGGAGAGAACCGGCTCTTCCTAGCCTCGGTTGGGGTAACACTGCTATTAGTTGGTGAAGTGAAGGAGAGAACCGACTCTAGGCAAGAGGAAGTCGGGTAGCGATGCAGCGTAGTGGAAGGAGGTAGCAATGCTAGGAAGAGGGGACCAAAAGGAGGAGAAGGGTGCAACTCTGGGAAGAGGGGATCGAGAGAGGGAGAGGGGAACGGACTCGAACCGCTGACATCCACCACAAGATAAACTAGTGCCTCTCAGGCCTCTCCCGACGGGTTCTACCATAGAGGCATACGATAGACAATAACTCCGCCCAAACACTGGTCGCAAATTTCATCGTACTGTGCTCTCCAAAAAGACAATCTCCTCAAAATGTTAAAACAGAAGTTGCTAAGTTGAAATCCGATTCTACGGATTTTTGTAGATCGGAGAATCCAACTACATGAAAACCAGGAACGGGAAGCTATTCCTTTTTCGCCTAACTCTTTATCTTAGGCCTTGTTTGTTCAGCTTAAATTAAAATAATTTAAATGAAAGTTTGTTATTTTTGTATAAACCAAATGATGTAATACTTTGTAATGATTTTTATGGGGTTTTAAATAGTTTTACTTACAGTTCGTAAAATATTTTTAATTTTTTTAAAACGTCATTGGAGCTATCATAGCTTTTTATATTAAAACTTTAGCAACTTTCGCTGAATCAAACGAAGAGGCCTTAAACTTAAGAATGCAGTTAGGCCTTGCTCTTTCCGGTGTATCGTAGCGTTGGCGTATTATTATACCAAATTTGAGAGCTCTCGAAATGAGGTCTAAAGATTATAAAAAAAATAATTAAAAAATAGTTTTAGAATCTTTGAAAGGACTACTAAGGCCCTGTTCTTTTGAGCTGATCTGAACGGCTGAACAGCTGAACTAGGGATGGCAATGGGGAATTCCCCGTCGGGGAATGGCTCCCCATCCCCGTCCCCGCGTGGGAAAAAATTCCTCATCCCCGTCCCCGCTAACGCTCGCGGGGGACATTTTGTCCCCATCCCCATCCCCGCGGGGAATAAATCCCCGATGGGGATCCCCGTCCCCGCTTAAATTGTAGCTAATATGTATATATTTTGCTATTAGTACAAAATTGTCATATATATGTATTATCATAGTTAATAAATCATCATATATGCATCAAAATGATCACACATATACATTGGATGATCACTTGACAAGGTCATTATTCATTTTTATCATTAACCATTACATGAAAACATCATCACATGCAAGATTAACGGGGCCCCGCGGGGAACGGGGACGGGGGATGCTTCCCCGTCCAATCCCCGTCCCCGTTTACCCGACGGGGAAAGAATTTTCCCTGTTTACATCCCCGTGGGGGAAGAAATCTCCCCATCCCCGTACCCTAATAGGGGAATTCCCTGCGAGGAATCGGGGATCGGGGCCCATTGCCATCTCTAAGTTAAACGGCTGCAATGATTGAACTTCGAGCGTTTCTCAAGATAGTCTCGAGATTCGGATCCATTTCATTTGATTTGCTTTTTAAAGCGTTAGGACCCATATTCAAAACAACAAAAAACACAGACACAAAAAACTCAAAGCATATGTCTTTTCAAAATGTAAATAAGTCGTTAAGCTGTTAAGCCGTTAAGCTGAAAAAACTCCTAAAAGTCACGAAAAGATCGTTATAAATTATCACAACATATAGGTTGTATAAAAATAATAAAATTTGATATAATAGTAAGCAATGATACGCCGAAAAAAGTCCTTAGTCCGGCCTCGAAACGCGGGCGGACGTGCACGCACAGCCGCCGCGAGCAAGCCAATTGATCACGGTTCAGCCCGCCATGCGGTTAGGTAAGCAGGCTGAACAACCCAATTTTTTTTTTTCTGAGAGGGGAATAATCCAATCGTGAAGAATTGGAGCCCAAAACAAAGCCCAATCTGCTCCCCCAGAAAAATGAAGCCCAAGCTGCCCAACCAAGCCGAATGGCCCGAATCCCTCGGGCTTGGCTTTCTTCTTGGCTCCTCCGGCCTCCGGGCGTGCTCGCGGGAGCAGGGCTAAACCCCCAGTGACGGCGGACGTGGAACCCTTCCGTTCCACAGCCAGCATAAACCCTAGCCTTTGTTCCGCCTCCATTCGCTGGTCCAGGCGCCGCCTCCGCCACATCCAGGGCCCCGCTGCTGCCGCTCACCAGTACAGTCCCTCCCTCTCCTCCTACCAGCGCGCGGCGCGGCGCGCCGCGCTGCGCTCTCGGCCCTCATCGCGGTCGCGGTCGACCGACGGCCCATCGTCGTCGCGACCTCCCCGTCCTGGCAAGCGGCGGCACTCCCGCCTCGAAGCGAGCGGCGGTTGTTTCGGCTCCCTACCTCCCTCCTCCGCTGCCTCTCTCCCTCCACGACCACGGCTAACTGGTAAGTATCCACGGCCGTAGCACGTTGCACAACTTTTACACGCGGCAGTGCGGCATGCCTGCCCTTCTTCCATTCTTCTCTGAGCTCTCTCCGATTGGTAAATCCGCTATCCCCTCAACTCATATGAATTTTGCATTATTGAATAAACGAATAATTGAAATAATTGTTAGCTGATTGAAGTATAACTTCAGGCCTCTACACCAAATAGGGATGCACACAGCCATGAATAATTGAACTACTAAAGCACACAAGAACTGAATGTATTGTAAATTATTGATTGTTATAACTTATGAATGTAGCTTGCATATAAAATTGTGAGGCTGAGTCATTTGTGCTAGAGATTTTGGAACGAGAGATATATTTATTTTTATTAGCATGGTGAGTAGTTTACCTCAATCTCAAAGTCAACAACAAAATGCTCGACTCTGTATGTGGCCTATTGAAGTGTTTGTATCGCCACACACCCACATTTCTAGTGAGTTATTTTTCATAGCTTCTTTTTTATTTCAAAATGTTTGCATGTCTATCGAACGATGATCTTTGTGATGGAAATAAAACTATTAGCGGGTTTGAAATTTGCTTGTGTTATATGTTCATGGTATTTAGTGGTAATTAGTAGTCTGTGTTTATTCCCTTGCGCTCGTGCTCCCCAAAAATCCTGACTCCGCCATTGCTTGAGTGGGCGACCGCCACTGCTTGAGTGGGTGACGTCGAGCTCACGCGGGGTGAACATGGAGGCATTGAGCTTAGCTCCGGGAAGGAAACTTTTTCTTAGACCTACTCTACTACCCCCCTCCCTCTCTCGGATCCCTCTTCGTAGCATTGCTCCCTCCTCCCTTTGAGCTGCACCGCTACCCGACTTCCTCTTCCCTAGAGCCGGTTCTCTCCTTCGCCTCACCAACTGATAGCAGTGTTGCCCCAACTGAAGTTGAGGTTTGATTGGACGGTGATGATGAGTAAAGTACCATTCATCACTCACCACCAAAAGAAGCTTTTTAAGTAGTAGAGATTAGTAATAGTATTTATAATACGCACTAATCCTAGTATTCAAACGTGCATACACTACACTGACCAGGCTAGCAACAAGAAAAAAACCCGTCATTTTTGGCAAGTCGGAGAATAAGTCGGACCCCTACCAAATTGACTGACTTACCAACTTAATAACTATGCTTTTAAGCATGTGATGCTCCTTTTGGTGATCTTTTAGCTCAATGTGGTTGGGCATTGTTTTCTGTTGCTGAAATTTAACTATGCTCTGTTCAGATGATAATCACCGGCCTTGGTGCGAAGAGGGAGAATGCAGGGACAAAGAAATCTCCCCTGCAAATCCAAATGCTTGAGAGGTTTTACTCCGGTAGGTGTTTGCTAATGCTCCTTCAAGCATTGTTTCTGATCACTTTGTTATATGTTTTATGATTGTCATGGCTAAATATCTTTTTTCCAGAGGTACAGTACCCAAAGCCCGAAGACATGACTGAGTATGCAACATCTGTCGGTCTATCTTACAATCAGGTGCGAATATGGTTCAAGGAGCGAAGGAGGAAACAGAGGAGAGAGATGGTAGTTACAGGCGCTCATATGGAAAGGCAACTTGGTGTAAAATCAAATGGGCTTAGGAGCAGCAGCAGCAGGTATTCCACTCTCAGCCGAGATCCCATGTACAACACCGTGGGTTTACAGCGTGATGATGACAATTCTGTTGATAGGAGTATGAGTGTTGTGGGAGAGGAGCACATGCTTAGATCACAAGTCTTATTTCCTAAGGATTATATTCTGAGGAAAGTCTTCCGCAAGGATGGTCCACCCCTTGGGAGTGAATTTGATCCCCTTCCACAAAGTGCACATGGCTGTTGCAGAGGTATGCATCCATTAGCATCTGAAGGTTATTAAATAGTTATTTACATTTGAGGCATAAATTTCTATGAACGTCCACCACTAAACTTTGAAAAATATCTA
Organism: Raddia distichophylla; assembly: GCA_005191435.1. NCBI lineage: Eukaryota > Viridiplantae > Streptophyta > Magnoliopsida > Poales > Poaceae > Raddia > Raddia distichophylla. Next base: position 899,446 of record SPJY01012978.1, read on the forward strand.
ACTTGAAACGCTAATTAATCATTTTGTTTTATTAAAAAATTGTGGCTATTGCTTATCTCTATATTTTTCCATGGGATTGTCAATATTACTGCATATATTATGTTCGCACATCCATCCTAGCCCTTTGTTGTGCTTCATCCGATGGCTCATATCACTAGTCGGATCATTGTTTTCCCTAAAAAACCCTAAATTTTCTCAACAAATCTATGTTAATCTGCACTAATCTAGAAATCTTCCCAATAATGCACCTCCCTTCCACAGGCCCGTGTCTCTGCCTTCCACATGCTAAGCCGCCTGCCCACAAACTACAGATTACAAAATATGGTGTGCATACCAATTACATGTATGATTTGCATTGGGAGATTCATGTTTCTTTTTTAAAAAATAAAGTATGGAGTGATTCATAAATTTAGGTTCGATGATAGTATAGCTAGCCAATCTCCCAGGCTTTGCTATGAACAAATACTACGTTACTTGTCATTGTGTCACATTTAATTTGTTTGGCTTAATCCATCAGTTCTGCTTAGCCTTCAGCCCTGTATTTTTTTTTGAAGTGGACCAAAAGTTTCATAGTATACAACAAGCTACAAAAAGGAAACAAGATAAATAAGATGATTTGGTATATGTTGATTTGATAAAAGACTTACCAAAATATGACGCACTAAAATATGAAAGCAAGCCTAATAAATAGGAAGTACCATTATGATGTCTTGACCATTGGATGAAAGATGGAGGATGGAGATGGATGACAAAACGTGGTGCCCTAGGTTATTAAGTCGGTAAGTCGAGTTGAGTCGAGCAGGGACCGACTTACCAACTAGAGTCGACTAGTCGTTGACTTGCCAATAAATAAATATAACATGTACTGCGCTATATGCGTACATCTTTATATATATAAAGCATAGATAATGTTCACAAACAACCTTCATAAACTTCACAAACAGGCAACAACAGCTACTAGCTAGTTCCAAACTTAGTCACATGAATAATAATTAAACATAAGGAAGCAAAAGACACTCGTAAGTTATAAGTCATAAGTCAAGTTGCCCGCCTAGTCGACTCAAGTTGACAAGTCGATGGCAAGTCGCCCGACTTGCTTACTAAGTCAAGTTGCTAGCGTGAGTCGCCTGCTCCGGACCGACTGGACGACTAGTTGTCGACTAGTCGGTGATCAACGACTTGATAACAATGGTGGTGCCATCGTCATCATTAGACTTTTAAATAGTAATTATTGATTATTGATTGAAGACTTCCTAAAATATAACGTACTAAAATAAGAAATCAAGCCTAATAAATAGAAAGTACACTTACGATGTGTGGTACATTGGATGAGAGATGGAGGGTGGAGATGGATGATGAACCGCTGCTGCAACCACCACCATTAGAGACTTTTTTTACAGTAGAGATATATGCATTTTTTAAATTTTGATTGTGATAATATATGTATTTTGGAAAATGTGCGTTGCACATGCGCTCTTGCTAGTATAGTGAAGGTTTTACTTTGCATAATGAAGTTTTATGTTCATGTCCTATGGAAGTTCATTCCTTTGTTACTTTTTGCATGTCATAGGAAGTCGCCTTCTTTTTGTGCCATCTATTCATTCGCTGTTGTCTTGTAACTGACATTCTGTTGAGCAGCTTGTGCTTTACCTTTTTTCTGCATTAATTACTGGTGCTACAAGTTGTTGATTGTATTCTGTACAACTTCTATTAGACTATTTGGCAAAGAAGGAATGAAAAATGATCTGAATGCACTTTCAGAGTTCATTCAATGCTTAGTCTACAGTTGATGTTCTCAAATACTAATGCTGCTAACATCTTTTTTCATACTTCTTGCCCAAGTTGTATTTTGTTGTTATGGTTAACACCCTAATAATATTGTTCCCAGCTGACCTAAATGTTGTTCTTTTGTAGCTGGACACACCACAGTCTATGACTGCTACCAGAACCAAAGAGTGATGAAGAAGAGGAAGGTATTATAACAATTATTTGTGTTAATTATGTGCATTCATTTTCCTTCTTCCACAGCTTCGTGTGTTCAGCCTTAATTGAACTGGGTTGGTTCTATATCTTGTCTTGCCTGGTGATGAGCTAGTGTCATGTCCTGTGCTGTGCACCTTCTCCGCCGCGCGGGATGCCCGAACCAAGAGTACGAAGGATACTCAGTCTAGACTAGCCAATACAAGCACTCATGGTTGCACTGTTGTACTTAAGTTTGACAACCATAAGGTGTCGATCCTTAAGGATTAGGGTGGTTCCCACATTGGGCCTAGGTTTCGTGCTAAGCTGCACCCACCAAGCAACCAGCCTAATCGGTTTTCTAAAAAAACCCAACCTGTTGGTAGCCCTAGCTACTTAAGGTTCCCATTTCATAAAACCGACAGCACAAACTGTCTTCATTTCAAAACATAGAAATTCAATTACTGATATCGTAGTCACAAGGAGGACAGAAAAGGCTATAGCTAAGCATGACTAAGAAATAAAATTTTAGCTTAATAGTGGATAGTAATCGAAGGGTTCCCAAGGTTATGGCATGATGTATGTCATGGGATTAACTAAGACTACTCATAACTTTTAAGATTTTTTAATATCGTAGCCCGTCTGTGGAAATCTAATAGAGCAGGTATAAACATATGACATGAGCAAAATAATCAACATTGGTTTTGCCTTGATCACTAAAGTCAACACCAGCTCCTGCTTGGTTGACGACGCCAACTAAATTCATATCTAGTGTATGAAAAACCACACATAAGTACAATGCAACAGTAAAAACAGAAAATATATGTATGCATATGATGCTAAGGATCTACAGAAATAATAGATCATAATTTTATAAACCTTTTGCAACCGATTTCACAATTTTTGGACTTAATTTGCAAAATATATAAATGAAATAAGTTTACTACTAAATTAGCGAAAGTGGGGGCCTCTGGCTTGGCCAGCAAGGCGGTGGTCCAGCACTGCTGTTGCACGTGGCCTATATAGCCCAAGCGAAACTCGGCCCGGCGGTTGCACAAGGGTGGGGCAGAGCCTAGGCACGACGCGGTTGTGGTCGGGCAGCTCGACCTAGCGGCGTGCGTGACGCCCCGGCGGCCCGAAGCGTAGCTAGCCCGACTTGGCTAGCACGCTGGCTCGGCCTGGTGGGCAAGGGAGGAGACTGGCGCGGCTCGACATTCTTGGCTGGCCCGCAAGGTGGCCTGGCTAGTTGGGCTCGCCCGCTAGTGACACTGAACAAGGGAGTCGGCTGCACTGAGGTTTGGCGGTGCTCTGACGAGGGTAGAGGGAATGAAGGGAGAGGAAGATGAGGGGAACTCCAAGATGGCCTTGGATTGGAGTAGGGATATCATCCTCGAATGGTAGGAGGACCGAAATGGCTGCATGGTCTTCGCATGTCGGCGACGGCGCCCGCTCCTGCTCAAATCAATAGCAACGCCAACGATGCCTAAAAAAAAACACTACGCCTTGGGATGCTAGAGAGTCAGAGAGGTAGGGAGTATTCGATTAGACGAACAATGACGAACAAGAGGTGGTTGACATGGTAGGCGTCGCAACTTAGGCGAGCATTTCCCGCGATTCTATCGGCGATTTACTAGAACCAACAACTAAAATAGGTTCATAAGATGAAGATCAGCACAAAGGTGAGGCACTGGAGTAGAGGGGCTCACCCGGGTGCAGACTTGAAGAAGGCAGTGAAGGAGGGATGAGGGAGTCTTTGGCTCTTGTTTTAACGAGAGGGAGAGAAGAGGGGGGTCGGCTTAAGCAGAGGGTGCGCCAGGAGGGAAGAGGGAGAGTAAAGGGAGGGGAGGGGAAAGATGGAAAGCCCAGGCAACAAATCAATCGTCATAATTGCGAATTAAAACGGCGATTAATCTGAAGGAACAATTTGAGGGGTTTCCAATTTTACCGAGGAGGAAGCTCCTCTAGCCTCATGTGAAAGGCAACAAAGACGAGGGGGGAGGAGTCGGCCAGGAGAGGAAGACCGACAAGGGAGGGAGAGATGGTGTAGGGGAGACATGGAGATGGAGAAAAGAAAAGAAAGGTGGTCCCGGGCACTAGAGAAAGAGAATTGTAGAAAATAATAAATTAGGAAATGATTTTAGGCTATTAATGCCGATTGATTCGTAATTTGAAATCCAAATAATTTAAAATAACTTTCGGAATTTTTTGATATGGCATTAAGATTCCATTGGGTAAATAATTTTGAAATTACTTTAGCCAAAAAGATTTAAATATTAATGCAGATATTATTTAGAAAATATTTAAAGGCACATACTCATTTTCTAAACTTAGGGATTTAAATTATTTCAAAATCTTTATGATCTAGAAAGCACATGATTTTTTAATTTCGAAAATGAGGATGTGACAAAAATCAAGTATCAACAGGCCTATTGATCAGGCTACAACACTGCACCACGTTTGAACTCGTCCCATGCATGCCTTTAACAAAACTAACTATTTATGTCTTTATTGTAATCCATGTATTTTTTTTCATTAATCATACTGAGACCTTTAAATTTGTAACGTTGGGCATCCCATTTTCTTCACAAATTGGTTATATCTACAGATCGTGGAATCTTCTGCCAAGAGATCCACTCTGCCATGTGAGGACAGTGGTCCTGTGAGAAAGCATGGAATTGGCAAAGGTCTAATGACAGTGTGGCATGCAATGTATCCGGGTAATGGAGATATTCAAACAACAGGCTCTAACTTCATTGATGAAACTGGTTGCTTGAGGTCCTTGAGACCATTCCATGATTGTGACAGACTAGAGGTTTGTGATGATGGAAAGCTGATTCAAGTATGTCTCTTGTTTGATTTAACCTAATACAGTCATGTTACTTTAAATTGCCTTGTTTTGAAATTCAGAATTACCGCTCACAATTTTGTCTGGCTTCTTATATGCAGAAGCAAATTACGACACGTCAAAAGTTAGACAAAAGGAGCAGACCTCCACCGAATAAAAGGAAGGTAACATTTCCTCTCAAAACTTACTCGCCCAAGAGAAAAATGGAAAAAAGGAGAAAACTGCTACTACATGCGTAGCATTTGGAGAAAAATTCTGAAATGTTTAGTTTTGATAATTTTTATTTTCTTGTCTAGCAAAATGGAACTTAAAGTTCTTTCATGCTGAACAATAATGGTGATTTCCTTTATTTCAGGTGCAATACAGAGGTACTATTACGAAGGAGCATTTACCAATGGAGTGCCATCTTTCAGTGGATGAATCAGACAGTTCAGAACTACAAACTGAGCATGCGACTTTAGTTGATGATGAGGAGGTTGAGCTTAGTGAATTACAAGCAGGTCCTAGCCCATTAAGATGTTCAGCCCATCTTTCAAGTGGGAGACGCAGCTGCCCCCTCTGCAAAGGTCTGCAATACTATGCTGTGCCGCTTTGTTGTCATGTTTTGTTATGAACAATTTACTGAAGTATACTACTACATTTATCTTGCAGATTTACTTGCGAGGTTTCCCCCACCTAGTGTCATGATGAAACAACCATTTTCCACAAGACCTTGGGAATCATCACCTGAAATGGTGAAAAAGCTTTTCCAGGTTATATGCAATACCTATGATTTCACTGCTAGGGGAATCATCATCCCCATTATAATGTAATTTACCTTGCACGACATTATGCAAGGCACTATAGGTTCTAATATCTATCCAGGTTCCTCATGTAACCAAGTAGTTCATCGATAATACCATATTTTCTATAAAAGGTTAGGTGTCTTGTACTTTAACATAAATTTGTCATCTATATGTGATTAGTTTGTTATATTTACCGTGTACATTAATAACCTACACACGTAGTTAAAAAGTTTGATAGTTTTTCTGTGTCCATCTGTACCTATATTTGACTTAACTGCTTTTTTTTGTGTGTGTGTGTGTATTGTGTGGACCATAAGAAGATCCTTTTCCTCTACTACTTTTTGCGTTGATGCTCATCCATTAATTCGAAACTTCCCTGGCAGATTGTCCGGTTTATTTATACTCATTTTGGTATTATGGATGTTGATCCCTTTACATTTGATGAGTTTGCTCAAGCATTCCATGACAAGGTGAAAATATTGACCCACTTTCTCTTGAATTTGCATGATTCCTGGTTTTGTTTTCTCATGGTGCAAATGTGACTTCCAGGACTCATTGTTGCTGGGGAAAGTACATCTTAATCTTCTCAAGCTACTTTTGTTAAACGCAGAAAGGAGCAGTGGCAGTATTTTTGTTCCACGATCTTCTAAAGACTGCAGATTTTTAAGTTTTCTGAACTTTGTAAGTTTTGAAAATGTTCCTGCACACTTTCAGTTCATTTAGATCATCTTTTGCTTCCTGAGTTACTAGGTTCTGATTCTAAAATTATGTATTGCTGTCCATGAATGAATTTGAAAATAGCAGAAAACCTAATATTTTATTTGTTTTTACTCAGAACATGTGCCTGTGTAAAGTGCTAGTTTGAATATTATGCTGCATCAGAAAAGGCTCTATGGTCTTAGTGCTGAGATCTGAGCTATTTGTTGAACCGTTTCACCACCTTGTAATCTTTTTTTTTTATGCCCTTGTTCCAGGCTTTTTTTCTGGAGTATAGAATTAATGATTTCCTTGAAGTCTAATAGGATCTACTAGATTGTAGCCTTAGGAAAAACAGAGTTTATTATCTTGGCAGTACTAGTCTACAGGCTTTTTCCTAATTTGTAATATTGAATATAAGATATCATTCATTAACATGTTGAGTTGTGATCATTATTTGTTTTCTAGCACCTGATAAGTCTATGATATGTATATTTGAAAAACTGTGGTTTTCACCCAAGGATGAAAATATCAGTGGCAATACTACCTGCATATCTTTATAAACTGACGACTTTCTTTTCTTACAGATGCGATATAGGTACTTTATGGTTTCTTCAGACTACATGATCATACGCTTATTAGACGTTATTGTTTCATCATATGCATGTGAGAGAATTGTATATAGTCTCATTGACGCAAAATCGTAAAAGCTTTGACCTTTGAGGACTAAAAAATGCACGTGAACAATCTTTTACCGGTTTGAAGTGCTTATCTAAAAATATAACAATTGCATGATTTACCTGGATATTTGAATTTGCAATATGTAGCTTTATTGTTATCCTTGTGAAGATGCATTTGTGTTGAAGGTGTTTCTCTTTTCAGGTTAGGGAACAAGAATTTGATGTGAATTTTTGGATCAAATCCCTGAATTCTCTTACTTGGATTGAAATACTACGACAAGTTTTGGTTGCTTCAGGTTTTGGTTCCAAACATCATATGCTGAATCGGGATTTCTTTAACAAGGTACTTTTTGGGTGCCTTGTTTTTCTAGATTTTTTTTAGTATTTGTATGTTTGACGTGTGTATCTTTTAGGTACTCGGTATCAATATATGTATATATGCTGTAGATCTAGATTTTCCTTACAATTAAATCAAGTATGTTTAGAAGTAATATATGTTCACTTATTTCCTTTCTACAGGAGAAAAATCAAATGGTTAAGTATGGTTTACGTCCTCGTACACTGAAAGGTGAATTGTTTGCCTTATTGTCTAAGAAAGGAAGTGCTGGGTTGAAGGTATCAGAACTGGCCAAAGCACCAGAGGTATATACTTTACAATTTTGGAAACAAATTGGTGATATTGATAACAACTAATATTCTCTACATATTGCTGTGTATCTCCTTAACATCTTTATTGATTGTTCCCTCTTCAGATTTGTGATCTTAGCCATGCTGATTCATCAGAAATAGAGCAGCTGATCTATTCAACTCTCTCTAGCGATATCACATTATTTGAAAAAATTGCACCTTCTGCTTATCGTCTCCGTGTTGATCCTCGGATTAAAGGAAAGGAAGATCCTAGGTCAGATACTGAGGATTCTGGAAGTCTTGATGGTGATGGGGGCAGTAGTTGTGATGAATCTGATTGTTCACAAAAAATGAGCTTTTCTGAGCATGAAGGTAGAATAGTTAGGAGGAGGAAGAAAATTGTACAAGAAAATCTGCACAAATGTAGTGAAATTGATGAAAGTTATCCTGGAGAACAATGGCTTCTGGGGTTGATGGAAGGCGAGTACTCAGATCTAAGCATCGAGGAGAAGTTAGATTGTTTGATTGCTTTGATTGATGTTGTTTCTGGTGCTGATTCTGGTTCTGTACCAAGACATGAGGTAATCGTCAACAACTATTTTGCCATTTGTTTTGCTGTATATTGTCTTTGCTTTGAAGGAGTTTGAGTAGTTCTAAGCTTGCAAAATAACCATTTGTAACATATGTTTTTTCCAACAAGTTCATACTGATGTTGCCATATTTTGTGAGGTTTTCGAGCTTACCATAGTGATTTCTTGGCAATGTAACTACATGAATTGGTTGTTTTTAGAAGTGATGAAGTTGACATATACATTTGTGTCATTTTGTAGGAGCTTTTTTGGCATAGTTGTGTTCTTACCATCGTTTAGCCATCACCTGAAGTCCTAAAGAAAATGTGCACATGATACTCATTTTTTAATTGTTAGTGAACTTTCGTGTAACTCCTCTTTTTTACACCGATCTAAAATATTGTGTTTATGCATTAAGTTCAAATTCAACCCCCAGAAATTGTTTGCTGATCTACTTTTTTGTCCTCAGAAAACTGCAAGAAACTTACTTTTACTTTCTACTTTTCTAGGATCCACAAAGAGTCTTGCCTAACATGCCGACAGCACAATCACATGTGTCAGGTGGGAAAATAAAAAAATCAACTAGAAACATTTATCAATTTAATGATAAGTGCTTAAATAGATCAGGAAGCTTGTACAGTTTGGATTCTTCTAAAGGTCAGCCAGGATGTCAAAAGAGTCAGAACTACATTTCTAATTCTGGAAGGGATGATTCATCTGAAGGAGCTGCACACCAACCACAAACTGTTTTTCTGGGATCTGACCGCAGGTATAATAATTATTGGCTCTTTCTTGGCCCTTGCAGAGCAGATGATCCAGGGCATCGTAGGGTCTATTTTGAGTCCTCAGAAGATGGTCACTGGGAGGTGATTGATTCACCACAGGTTATCCACTTTCTTACTCTGCTTAGATGTAATATTATACCTGTTAATTTGTTGAGTTGAGGTTTCTTACCCTTTCTTAGATATAATTATACATGTTATTTGTTCACTTGAGGTTAACTTCCATTGTATATTATACCTGTTATTTTGTTCAGTTGAGGTTTCTTACCCCTTGTTAGATGTATAATTACACATGTTATTTGTTCACTTTGCCATCTTATCTAATTTTTTTAGCGAATTCTCATCTCTTTTTTTCATCTCAGGAATTACTTTCATTGCTCTCTGTCCTAGACTGCAAAGGCATTAGGGAAGCTCACCTTCTTTCGTCAATGAAAAGGCAGGTGTGCCTTTTTGAAGCCATGAAAAATCATTTGGAAGATGGGAATGCATTTGGAATCACATCCAATCCATCTCAGTCCGAGACAAGTAGTGGAGATGGAGCTTCACCCATATCAGACATCGACAATGCTTTAGTTCCCACCAATCAAGCTGATAATCATTTAAATGCACCATCTGCAATACTAATTGAAGTTGGGAGGAGAGGTGATGAGAACATGTTGAAATGGGAAAGATTGCAAGCATTAGATAAATGGATCTGGACATCTTTCTACTCTTCTCTTACTTCTTTTAAATGTGGCAAGAGATCATTTAAGGAATCACTAGTTCACTGTGAAAGTTGTCATGATTTGTATTGGAGAGATGAAAAACATTGCAGAATATGCCACTCTACTTTTGAGGTTAGTTTTGATCTTGAAGAAAGATATGCTGTACATGTGGCAATATGTAGGGAGCCTGACAATGTGTATGGCATTCCAAATCATAAAGTTCTGCCTCCACAGCTACAGGCACTTAAAGCAGCGATTCATGCTATTGAGGTGAGTATCAAGAAAGCATGTCCTTTGCAGTTCTATTTTTCTGGGATCAAATGTGTTCATTTCATTTTTGTTGTATCAACTGTGTTAATGTTGAGAAACCACACTACCTGGTGCCAAAATTTGTTACCCAGTTGTTTGCACAGGTGTCTCCAAAAGCATATGTTATTCAGACCATCTCTCTACCAAGATATTTTTAAGTTAACTTTGTTTTGATGCAGACATCCATGCCTGAGTCAGCTTTTACTGGTTCGTGGATGAAGTCTTCACACAAGCTGTGGGTTAAGCGGCTGCGACGAACATCATCATTACCAGAGCTTTTACAGGTTCACTATATATGTTATTTGTCTGTTTTAAGATTATAATCGAAATATTTTATTCAGTCCTAAGTAAATTGCTTGTAATGCTTTTGTTTTTCCATGATGATCTTCCTTGCAGGTTCTTGTTGATTTTGTCGGGGCAATGGATGAGGATTGGTTATATAAAAGTTCATCGTCTGTGAGCTTTAATTCATATCTGGATGATATCCTTGTGTACTTCCAAACAATGCCACAAACTACTTCAGCAGTTGCACTCTGGGTTGTCAAGTTGGATGCCCTCATTGCACCATATTTGCAGTGCTATGATTCTGAAAGAGCGTTAGCCAAAAGAGTCCATAAAGACAAGTATGTTCTTTCTTCACTGTAGCTAATGTTTTAGATTCTTATATTTGCAAATTTTTTTTATTATCCACAGCAATCAAATGCCAGTGTTTTGTGACAAATGGTAAAAGTATGTCGTATCACATGACCACAAATTTTACAATATCCACCACATTATTGTTACCTAGCAAATGATGCGTCTTGATAAATTATGCTTTTACAATGTTGATGTTATACTTTTTTCATATGTTTTGTCATTCATCTCATAACACTTTGACAATTATAAATACAGGAACGAACACATGCATGCGTGAGATAGATAGGATGTAGGAATTGGTGATGTATTCTTTGGTGTGCTGCTCCATCAAGCTCCACGCTGACACCTTCTTTTGCATCAATTTCAAGTTCTTGCTTGATTGCCAAGCATTTTCTCAAGGCTAGATGAGCTTGATGTCTTTATTGAGGTTTATACCTTTTGAGACCAAAATCTTGCACTTGGCAGACAGGAGATTCTGTTGTGTGATAGCTGGAGGACTGTCATTCCCTGCCCAGAATTGTTCTCCTATGTCCAGTAGTACGAACGCATCAAAGTCTGTTAATAACCATTGCATCGGCAATGTGAATTTTGTTTTTTAGTGATCAATGAAACACTTTGATCCGGATATTGGTCAAATGTGAAGCACTCTTCTAGTTCATGAACTAATTGCGGTTCCCTTTAAGAAAGTCTGTTAATAACCACCATTGCATCGGCAATGTGAATTTTGTTTTGTAGTGATCAATGAAACACTTTGACCCGGATATTGGTCAAATGTGAAGCACTCTTCTAGTTCATGAACTAATTGCGGTCCCCTTTAAGGAAAAATAAAGGGTTATAGCCTTATAGGACTCCTTTTTTTACCGTTATGCTGAGCAGGATAGCTCGTCTGCTTCCATTAGAGTATTATAGCGGGTTGGTGCCGCCCTCACTGGGCTATTTGGAATGTAAAAGTGGAACGCTCTTGACGTTCCTCAAAGGAACCGGTTATCTTTTTGTACTTTGAAAACCACAAGCCCATATTGTATATTGTTTTGAAGGCAGTGATTGTTTATTTTTCTCTGATCTCAGATTCTGCTATTAAATTTGCCACATTGCCGTTGCTAATGTGCATGTTAGTCGACAATTACGGACAAACATTTTTGCTGAGGTGGACAGATTTTAAGAAGAGTTGATATGCATTGAGCCTTTAGATGAGGCTTGCTATGATGATTGTTCGATCTTTCATGTGGAAAACAGAAATAACCGCAATGAAAATAAAAAAAAACCCGTGGAACACACTTAGGAGTGTGTGCCATGCCAATAAATTAGTCATGAGTAATCTAGAGCATTATCAATTCGTCCATTATCAAAATTCCGAAGAGATTGTTAAGAAATATTATTAATAGGCAAATTATGAAAGGGTGTCTACTGAAAATGTGCCTCTTTGTTGTACCCATTTGTACTCTATATAAAAGGGCATTGCCCATTGTAATTACACCCAATGATCAATAAAGCATTCACTCTCTCAATTCTCTCTTATCTCTCTCACTGTGCTAATAGTGCCTCAACACGTTATCAGCAATTTGCTATGTAGAGAGAGGAAAAAATTGATGATTTGCCACTCTTAACATTGCCGCTCGCTAAAATTGCCACCCTGTGTGTATTACACGTGGGACCATCTGAGTGTATTACACGTGGGCCAGAGTGGCATTTTAGCGAGCGCCAATGTAGAGAGAGGGCATGTCCATCGTTGGGCAAGGATGAGCTGAATCATGATCAGGAGTTTCCGTCGTGAATTTGTGTGGCCTGATCAGGCCATGCATCGTGATTAGCCATCGGAGAATGGCCCATGCAAAACAGGGACAAGTGATTCTGGATAGAAGAACCGAAGCCATGATTCAAGGAATTGCAATTACCAAATACGAAAGCATCGGTGGACAAGAAAGCAAGTGCTAATTGCGATTAGCAATGGAGAGAAAACACTTCCATCGCATGAACACAAGCAACCGCTACATCAACCGTTGTCCCTCATATGAGACTGGTTAGTTACTCATTCTCCATCTGTCCTTTATCAACCGCTGCATCAGGACACACTTAGTGTCAATTGCGCCTGCGATTCACCCTGCGGCTTCCATGTGCATGCAACAACGCAAAATCAGGAGAATATGTAAATGTAAAATTGCAGTAATTTTGTTGTTTTATATGCAAATTACAGTGAGAATATATGATCTAATTACATGAGTGATGTCTAATTACATCAGTAATTAGTAAAATCAATGGAAGTAGGAGGGGGTACATTCCTCGTTTTGGACAGCGACGAACGGAATCGGAGAAGAGAGAAGAGTGAACTACCTGTTTGAAACAGGGAATCGGCCATGGGCTGGAGTTCGACGGCACTGGCCACTAGGCTAGGCACAGCCATGGCGCCGGCCACCAGGTGTGGTGGCAACCCCTGGCACCACAAGGCGGCGGCGGCGGCGGTACTTCCCGGTGGGGCCGGCCACGGGACGGCGGTGCTTGGCCGGCGGCGGGAGAAGGAACCCCGACCAGCTGCGCCACAGCTAGGACGCGGCGCCAGCCCGACGTGGTGGTGCTGGCTCCGTCGCCGGCGGCTTTCGTCGAGATGATGCGCGGGGCGGCCGGTGATGCACCGGCCTATGGAGGCGACGAACGCCGGCACGGGTCACCATGGGGGCAGGCAGCGTCCCACAACTCCGGCCGCCACGAGTGGCGGCGCACAGCACAGCCGAGGGCAAGCCACGGGGTGGCGGCACCCGGCGGCGGCTCCAGCTCGGCCACGAGTTGGCGGCAAAGGCTTCAGGCGGGGCCGGCCATGGGACGGCACCGGCCCTTCCCGGCTAGGCCTGACCAAGGAAAGGCGGTGGCTCCACGCCGGTGAGGCGTCGGTGGCCATGGGGGCAGGGGTGCGAACCCTAGCCCCAGGCGGTTGCCCTTGAGAGCATCCCCAGTAGGGGAGCCAAAGCGGCCTGCATCAGCGCCGGCAATCGTGCCCGCGCCGCACGCGCGCGCGCCCGCCCGCCGTAGCTGTGCAGTTTAAATTTTTTTTCCCGCCTGCCGCCCGCGCTGTTGCCGGCGCCTGATAGCTTCCATGCTGGGGATGCTCCGAGAAGTTGGGCTTCGAGTCTTCGACGCAATTAGACTGGGTGACATAAGAAAATTCCGAAAATAGCAAAAAGGCCCTTGGGATCTTGGATTTCAGGAAAATTTCCATATAAACCCAGCTTATATGGAAAAGGGGTTAATTTTCAATGAAAATATTTGCATGTGAGCCCTCGAGATTTTTGAAAATTTGCAAATATATTTAAGTTCAGCATGCCAATGCTGTCCATTGATGTTTTACTGCATATATTGTGATTTTACCCTTGAAAAGTATTGATAATCGCAATCTATATGTGTTAAATGCAGTTATTTATATCTTGGGGTTATTATTTCTGAATTTAATTTTCTAGCATATATCTTTGCTACGATGTAGTTGACGATTACCTTAAGTGCTAAGATTAGCATAAGGCATGGGTCCTATGGCATATCCATGACCATAGGGAGAGTATCTCACCCATTGGTACAAGGTCTATGTCACTTTATTATATTCTGCATTATTTATGATTTTAGTTATTTACTTAACTTGAATTGCAGAATTTATTGCTAGAAAATTATGTTGACGATTATCTTAAGTGCTAAGATTAGCACAAGGCATGAGTCCTATGGTATATCTATGTCCATGGTGAGAGTATCCCGCTCATTGCTAAATGGTCTACGTCAATTTATTATATTCTACGCTGATTATTATTTTAGTTATTTCTGTTTAACTAAAATTTGCAATTTTTTTGTATTGCAAGTTGGTGATTACCTTCTTTGTATGGGTTATATGGCCGGGCCATAGCCAGAGTAGCTTGCCCATAATCAAAGGTCTACACCATTATTTGGCTTTGCTTTGCATACTTTGATGATTATTTTCTGTGTGTTGGTAAAAGCACAAGGTAGTGGAGACTATTGCATTGGCTATGACTGTAGTGTCGCTCATTTCTTTGTGGGATGAAGTTCATGTACATAGCAGCGATTCGCTCGCTCACTACTAAGAGGCATACACTTGTTTTAAGGCAACCATTGATTACCTTCGTCGTGTATAAACCAATCATAATGTCATCAAAATTTCACATTCTTCTGCATTATTTGATGGTTTTTAAGTTATTTGACTTAAATAAAATGTAGAAAATTATGGAAAAATCTTGAAAAATTATGGGAACCATATTTTTATGGTTAATTTTCAGCATTATGAATTTTTTGGGATTATTGATGGATTTTCTATTTTCCATCGAATCCGATGGGTTCAGAAATATCCAGAAAATTGAAAGGAAAAATCCGAGATGTTGATATTATCCTTGGACGGGATAATTTTGAGTGTTCCCATATTACACTCATTTTCATGTAACTAGAATGTACGGACAGATTATACGCCTGTAGTACGTTACATGTAAGTAATATCTATTTGGCGGAATATTTGGCAAATAGTTCCAATTATCTTATTAGGATTATTTCTTTATCATATAATTGCCAATTATTTGATTTTGATTGGGGAGTGCTGATGAGGACACCACTAGTACACATACATCAGAAACTTCATCGCCAACACCACCAACACCAATAGGAGCAATTACACGAGCTAGAGCAAAACAAATACAACAATAGGTGAATCATTTCCTTAGAGAGAAAAACATCGATACAAATGAGAATGTATTACTACCTAATGTCTCTACTCTACTCATGATCAGGTACCATGAATGAGATTTTTGGATGAAGCTAGAGAGTAATATGGGAAGCCCAATTTTGATTGCTGCCATGTGAAGTCATCGCTTAGATCATGTAGAAAGATTACATCATCACATATGTCATCGTGAGGTCACCATGTGTGTCATCACAAGGTCATGGCATATGTCAATGGAAGACGAAGACAACAAATTTTCCAACATGTTTTCTTGCAAGCCAAGAATTCAATGTATGCTAACCTGTGTACTGTAACATCGACGTACTGTAGCAGTACTGTAGCACCGACCTAACAACACTATAAATAGAGGGCAACCCCCTCATATGTAAGGAGATTGAGAATTTTCAAAAATAATACTTCTTATTCTAGGGTTTGTGTTGAGTTAATCCACCCCCATAGAATTGGGAATTATCTGAGTTCTTGACTCCGTCGTTCTTGTGATTGCCTCTAGGATTGCAAGAACACGTCTACTCCACTTTAGCCAGTAGACAACTGTCGACGGTTGGGATATTGACCCAAGTCAACTAAGGTTCTTCAAGAAGGAGATAGGAGACACGCCGAACAAGACGAACAACAGCGAACAGGGAGACAGGGGTTTTTATCCTGGTTCAGGCCTCTCGGGAGAGATAATAGCCCTACGTCCAACCTTTCTTATATATCGAAGATGACTACAAGAGGTGGCTCGACGAGATGAACAAGTCTCGGCGAGCAGTATGCGAAAAAGCAATATTGGATGCCTTAGGTCCCCTCTACACGTCGTCGGGGTCCTACTTATATAGTACAGAGCAAACCGACCTACCGAAGGAATATCGGGTCGGGCTAACTACAAGATCATAACGAACTCGTACCACGCCAAATACGCCCACGGCAGATAAGGCATACTCCAAGTCTTGCGGATCACGACTCCTAGTTTAATCCGGGAAACCAACATCCGGGTCTTCACGTAGCCGTGCAGAACTCTGTTCGAGTCGAACTCAAACAGGAATCTTAGGCCAATACGCACCGTGCCAGCCAAGAAGCTGTTCGGCAGGACGCATACGGGCCTAATAGAACCTTCCAGGGAGCTGGGCCCTGGTAGGCTGTTCGATTGGGCCGTCAGGGAGTGGGCCATGGCAATGAGCCGTATTTTTATCCCCGACAGCTAGCCCCCGAGACTCAAGTGGAAGGACTCACTAGAGTGGGGTCTTCCTCTTGAGACTCCAAGTCACAAAGAGGGAAATTTTGTTGCTACAAAGACGTGTAACAATCGACCGAACAGGTTAAGGTTCAACTGAACAAGACTTCCTCGGGACCGAACAAACCCGCCCAGTGTCGAGCAACTCTGTTGCGTCGAACAGGAAATCGCATCTGCCCGAGCAGAGCACTCAACCTTCAGTGCAGACACTGGAAAAAATAGCCTTTGCAGATTCCAACGGTAACTTCCTATCGCTGCGCAGTGAAAACCGGCGACCGTTTCACCTAGCCGTTGCGGTAAAAACTAGCCGTTTTGTGACAAACCGTTGCAGAGCTGCTCATATGGGACTATAAAAGCACCCAAGCCTCCCGCGGCTAGCCACTTCTGCTCTCACGCCTTTCCTTCCCAAGCCCTAATTCCAACCGCGCTCAGCACCAAGCACCCAAACTCCACCACCAAACCTGCTCGTCCAACTCTGGGAACCGCTATGGCCAAGTTCTCCGGCACTAGCTTGACCGAGGAGGACCTGAAGGTCTGGGAGGAGGAGGGCCATGTTGACACCGGTAGCTGGAGGCTGCCCGGGGAGGAGGAGACTCCGGAGTCGTTTGAGGGAGAGTTCGTCAGCTTCGAACAGTTCGCACTGTTCGGGTTGAGGTCTCATCATTACCAGAGCTTTTACAGGTTCACTATATATGTTATTTGTCTGTTTTAAGATTATAATCGAAATATTTTATTCAGTCCTAAGTAAATTGCTTGTAATGCTTTTTTTTTTCCATGATGATCTTCCTTGCAGGTTCTTGTTGATTTTGTCGGGGCAATGGATGAGGATTGGTTATATAAAAGTTCATCGTCTGTGAGCTTTAATTCATATCTGGATGATATCCTTGTGTACTTCCAAACAATGCCACAAACTACTTCAGCAGTTGCACTCTGGGTTGTCAAGTTGGATGCCCTCATTGCACCATATTTGCAGTGCTATGATTCTGATAGAGCGTTAGCCAAAGAGTCCATAAAGACAAGTATGTTCTTTTTTCAATGTAGCTAATGTTTTAGATTCTTATATTTGCAATTTTTTTTATTATCCACAGCAATCAAATGCCAGTGTTTTGTGACAAATGGTAAAAGTATGTCGTATCACATGACCACAAATTTTACAATATCCACCACATTATTGTTACCTAGCAAATGATGCGTCTTGATAAATTATGCTTTTACAATGTTGATGTTATACTTTTTTCATATGTTTTGTCATTCATCTCATAACACTTTGACAATTATAAATACAGGAACGAACACATGCATGCGTGAGATAGATAGGATGTAGGAATTGGTGATGTATTCTTTGGTGTGCTGCTCCATCAAGCTCCACGCCGACACCTTCTTTTGCATCAATTTCAAGTTCTTGCTTGATTGCCAAGCATTTTCTCAAGGCTAGATGAGCTTGATGTCTTTTGAGGTTTATACCTTTTGAGACCAAAATCTTGCACTTGGCAGACAGGAGATTCTGTTGTGTGATAGCTGGAGGACTGTCATTCCCTGCCCAGAATTGTTCTCCTATGTCCAATAGTACGAACGCAGCAAAGTCTGTTAATAACCACCATTGCATCGGCAATGTGAATTTTGTTTTGTAGTGATCAATGAAACACTTTGACCCGGATATTGGTCAAATGTGAAGCACTCTTCTAGTTCATGAACTAATTGCGGTTCCCTTTAAGGAAAAATAAAGGGTTATAGCCTTATAGGACTCCTTTTTTTACCGTTATGCTGAGCAGGATAGCTCGTCTGCTTCCATTAGAGTATTATAGCAGGTTGGTGCCCTCACTGGGCTATTTGGAATGTAAAGTGGAACGCTCTTGACGTTCCTCATAGTAACCGGTTATCTTTTTGTACTTTGGAAACACAAGCCCATATTGTATATTGTTTTGAAGGCAGTGCTTGTGTTTTTTTTTTTTCTTTCATCTCAGATTCTGCTATTAAATTTGCCACATTGCCGTTGCTAATGTGCATGTTAGTAGACAATTACGAATAAACATTTTTGCTGAGGTGGACAGAGATTTTAAGAAGAGTTGATATGCATTGAGCCTTTAGATGAGGGTTGATATGATTGTTCGATCTTTCATGTAGAAAATAGAAATAACCGCAAAGAAAATAAAAAAAAACCCGTGGCAAACATATAGTATACTAGTCAGGCTCGCGCTCCTGTGGTGCGCCGATGTCCAGGAGAAAAAAAGAAAGAAAAAATACGGCGCATGCGGGGGATTGAACCGTGGGCTGCTGGCTGAGAGCTGGCTTAGATAGCCAGCCAAGCAGCCCGTGTTGTTTACAGCTGCACGAAAAAATCATTTTGTAGTTAAAGAATTAATGGACGGCTGGATTTGACTAACGCACGCGATCGAACGGCCGGCAACGAACATCGCGACGTGGCACACCAGCGACTGAAAGCAACGACGCGTGGCATGGAGGGGAGCCTAGAACCCGGCTTTGTATATTTAAGATTCACTTATGTTCTTGAGTGTGTGTGCCATGCCAATTAATTAGTCATGACTAATCTAGAGCATTATCAATTCGTCCATTATCAAAATTCCAAAGAGATTGTTAAGAAATATTATTAATAGGCAAATTATGAAAGGGCGTCTACTGAAAAGGTGCCTCTTTGTTGCACTCATTTGTACTCTACATAAATGGGCTTTGCCATTGTAATTACACCCAATGATCAATAAAGCATTCACACACACTCAATTCTCTCTTATCTCTCACTGTGCTAATAGTGCCTCAACACGTTATCAGCAATTTGCTTTGTAGAGAGAGAGCATGTCCATCGTTGGGCAAGGATGAACTGAATCGTGATCAGGAGAGTTTCCGTCGTGAATTTGTGTGGCCTGATCAGACCATGCATCGTGATTAGCCATCGGAGTATGGCCCATGCAAAACAGGGACAAGTGATTCTGAATATAAGAACCGAAGCCATGATTCAAGGAATTGCAACTACCAAATATGAAGCATCGGTGGACAAGAAAGCAAGTGCTAATTGCGATTAGCAATGGAGAGAAAGCACTTCCATCGCAGGAACACAAGCAACCGCTACATCAACCGTTGTCCCTCATATGAGACTGGTTAGTTACTCATTCTCCCTGTCCTTTATCAACCGCTGCATCAGGACACACTTAGTGTCAATTGCGGCTGCGATTCACCCAGCGGCTTCCATGTGCATGCATCAAGGCAAAATCAGGAGAATATGTAAGTGTAAAATTGCAGTAATTTTGCTGTTTTATATGCAAATTACAGTGAGAATCTATGATCTAATTACATGAGTGATGTCTAATTACATCAGTAATTAGTAAAATCAATGGAAGTAGGAGGGGGTACATTCTCGTTTTGGACAGCGACGAACGGAATTAGAGAAGAGAAAGGAGTGAACTACCTGTTTGAAACAGGGAATCGGCCATGGCGCCGGCCACCGTGTGTGGTGGCAACCCCCGGCACCACGAGGTGGCGGCGGCGGTACTTCCCGGCGGGGCCAGCCATGGGACGGCGGCGCTCTGGCCGACGAAAGTCGGCGCTTGGCCAACGGCGGGAGAAGGAACCCCGACCAGCTGCGCCACAGCTAGGACGCGGCGCCTGCTTGATTCGCCTCAGAGGCAGCGGATCCCAGCGAGGTGGTGCTGGCTCCGTCGCCGGCGGCTTTCTCCGAGACGGTGCTGTAACGCTCGATTCACTAGGTCAGATCGCCATGGCGGCGTGAAGAAGCAGGGGAGAGAAGAGATAGAAATAGAGGTGGAAGGAGGAGTTTCTTGTTACTTTTTCGATAATCCCCTTACAGCTACAGTCCTCGGCTATATAGCCAGACGCACGCTTACATGGGCCTCGGCCCAGAATCACCCCAAGACCGAAACTCCGACGGCCCACGAGCTACTCCTCTCCTGCCTTCACATCGTCCTGCTGCTGATCGATGACAATGCTGCCCCCTTGAGAAGCCGCTTGCCCCCAAGCGGCTGCGTCTGGAAATTTGCGACGAAGCACTTCATAATCTTCCCAAGTAGCTGAACTGGCCGGCAAAGAAGTCCACTTGATCAACACATGCAGATAAGCAGCATTTCCTTTCTTAACCAATCTTCTATCCAACACCTCCTCCGGTTCCACATCCATGACATCCATAGGAATTTTCTCAGGCAATTCAGAACACACTGGTGTGAAGTTTGGAGTAAAAGGTTTCAGTTGCGACACATGAAAAACCAGGTGGATCAAGCTTGTAGCAGGTAACTGCAGCTTCTTAATCCTTTGATAAGTTCCTTGAACACCAGAATGACCCCCAATAGGAGTAGCATGAAATGCTTGAATCACTCGGTTTTGTAACCTCACATTGGCCCCCAACCAAATTCTCCCTTGTTTGTAAATGATTCCCTCTTTCAGTGTATACCCATCTTCCAACGATCCTCCTAATGCCAATTTCTTCAATAATTCAGATGCTTTGATGTCCACTGTATATGAATTTAAGACTTCCTGTAACCAAATGGGCTGCCCTCCCGATATGGCCTGAACAAAAAAGAAGTGCCCAACTCGAGACAAAGCATCAGCTACTCTATTCTCCACTCCCTTCTTGTATTGAACATGAAATTGCAGACCCACTATCTTTGTCATGGCTTTTTGTAATTCAGATGTGAGGTGTTGCTCCTCCAATTGACACAAGCTTTTGTGATCAGTCCTAATAACAAAAGGACCCCTGAGGAGATACTGACGCCATCTATCTATTGCCATCATAATAGCTAAGAATTCCTTCTCATAGATAGAAAGCTTTCGGTTAGTGATCCCCAAAGCTTTGCTATAAAATGCAATTGGGTGACCTTCCTGTAGAAGAACAATCCCTATTCCAGATTCACAAGCATCTGTCTCTATGATGAATTGTTTGGAAAAATCTGGCAATGCTAACATAGGTGCTTGTAGCATGGCTTGTTTCAATACATTGAATGCTTTGTTAGCCTCTTCTGACCAAGCAAACCCTTTCTTTTGCAATAAAACAGTCAGAGGTTTTGCTAATAATCCATAGTTCTTGATGAATTTTCTGTAATATCCTGTTAAGCCCAAAAATCCCCTTAATTCTATGACATTTGAGGGAACTAGCCAAAGCTCCATAACTCTAGTTTTCTCAGGATCAGTTGCCACCCCCTGAGCTGAAATGATATGTCCCAGGTAACTCAACTTCGAAGTGGCAAACTCACATTTAGAAAGTTTAGCATATTACTTGTGCTTCATCAAAGTTTCTAGCACCAAAGTAAGGTGCTGCACATGCTCTTCCCAAGTCTTGCTATAAATGAGAATGTCATCCATAAAAACCAAAAGGAATTTTCTACTATATGTTGCAAATATGGAATTCATCACACACTGAAATGTGGCTGGAGCATTAGTAAGCCCAAAAGGCATCACCTTAAATTGAAACAGCCCATGGTGAGTTTTAAAGGCTGTTTTGACCTCGTCTGTTTCTTGCATCCTTATCTGGTGATATCCCGACCTTAGATCCAACTTGGAAAAAAATTTTGCTCCAGCCAACTCATCTAACAACTCATCCACAATTGGCAAAGGGAACTTGCTCTTGATAGTCAGAGCATTGAGTTTCCGATAATCTACACAAAATCTCCAACTGCCATCTTTTTTTCTTACTAACAAAACAGGTGATGCAAAGGGGCTCATACTTGGCACAATCAGTCCAGCATCTAACATTTCCCTCACTTGTCTTTCTATCTCATCTTTCTGTAAAGGAGAATACCTATAGGGTCGCACATTGACAGGGACAGCTTGAGGCAACAGTGAAATTGTGTGGTCATCTTGTCTGCGGGGAGGTAATGTCTTTGGCTCCTGAAAGACATCCTTATACTGTTGCAGCAGTTGAGATATCTTAGCTGGAGGATCTGCTCCTTTCTCTGATTCACCATTCGACATTTCCACTAAAGCAGTGGCCCAAATGTCATTTCCAATCTGCCATTTATGAAGTTGTTCAGCTGACAATTCCAGCGGTTGTCCTCCCTGAATTTCCATTAATCCTTGCAACTTAACCCTTTTTTTCTTTCACACACAATTCAATCCACTTCTCCTTCCAATTACATTGCATGGTGCCCCACCTGCTCAACCAATCAGTCCCCAATATAGCATCATACCCACCCAAAGGCAACACCCTCATATGATGCTGAAACGTATGATTTTTGAACCCACCAAGTTAAATCTGGAATCATTTGAGAACACATCATACTTTCCCCATTTGCTACCTTCACGGCCATAGTAGGTGCTGACATTGGCTTGAGCTGTAATTGCTTAACCAATTTTTCATCTATGAAGCTATGAGTGCTTCCTGAGTCAACAAGGATTAGCATCACCTTGTCCCCAATTAGAGCCCTAAGCCGAATTGTATTGTAATTGTCAGCTCCAGACAGAGCATGTATGGACAGTTGTGCCTCTTCCATCTCCTCTTGTTCTTCTGCTTGAGCCAGAGCATCCAGCACGTCATCTTCAATAATTTCATTCACTTGAAGTGACTGTAATTGTCCATTTGCTGTGTTTTTACACTGATGCTGGGGAGTATAAGTCTCCCCACATCTAAAACATAATCCATTTGCTCTCCTATACTCCTTCAACTGTCTTGCTTTCCATACTTCTCCCTTTTCTTGTCTTAACCCCCCTACATTCTTGACAGCACTCTCTCCCATGGGAACTATTTGATTGGAAGTTTTGTTGTAAGTACTTCTGTAGGTTTGCTTCCTTGCCCCAGAAATAATTTGCTCTTGCACTATGGCTAGAGTGGCAGCCTTCCATATGCTATCAGGTAACTGCATCTCCACTGCAGCCCTCAATTCCTCTTTTAGTCCCATGATAAACTTCGTGACCAGCATCAATCCCCCGACACTATTATCATATAACCGAATCTGGTACACTAACATCTCAAAACTCCTCTTATACTCCTCTACTGTGCCCACTTGTCTAAGCTGTAACAACTCCCTTAACTTGTTTCTATACTCATTACCTTCAAACTCCAATACTATTGCCTCCCTAAACTGGATCCAATCATGTGTAGGGTTACTCACTTTGAATTACTGATACCAATGAGCTGCACCCTCCACTAAGTAAATTGTCGCAGCTGCCACTTTAAACCCTGCAGGGATTTGATACATTTCAAAAAATGTCTCACACTTGTCCACCCAAATCCGTACATCTATTCCATTAAACTTCGGGAAATCCATTTTTGGCATCCACCCCTTCCGATTACCGTTCTCTACCACATCCACATTGACCGTAGTTGGGGGACGGAATGTCACCAGAGGCTGGCCGATTCCTCTGACCCCATGCAAGCCCGTTACCATTGGAGGAGCGGTCTGTAGTCTGTCTAGAGAAAACCCTTGAATCTCCCTTGCTGGAATAGTGAGGGAGGAAAGAGGAGGTCCCCGTATCGATTTGCCTGATGTAGATTGATCTGCTTGCAACTTTCCCATAGAGTTCATGGTCAGATCCATCTTGACCTGCACTTGATCCAATTTTGCTTGTTGTTCCTCCAGTTTGTGCTCCATCGCCTCCAATCTCACCCCCACTTTCTCGTCTACCGCCACCAATTTCGCCTCCAATCTGCTTCCCATCACCTCCAATTCGTGCTTCAGAAACTCCAACACCCTGGCCTCCGACTCTCCCATGGCAGATAGAACTTGCCTCACCTGCGCGGTTGGCTTAACCGGTGCCGTGTTGCTCCACCTCTGAGCCGACCTAACCCGGTTCAGGATCTTACAGCAGCCACCCTAAAGCAGCTGCCAACCCGTTCCATGGGATTTTACCGGTCAAGGCCTCGAGTATGCGGAAGCAATCCCCGACTCGATCCAGCTCTGATACCAAATGTAACGCTCGATTCGCTAGGTCAGATCGCCATGGCGGCGTGAAGGAGCAGGGGAGAGAAGAGATAGAAACAGAGGTGGAAGAAGGAGAAGTTTCTTGTTACTTTTTCAATAATCCCCTTATAGCTACAGTCCTCGGCTATATAGCCAGACGCACGCTTACATGGGCCACGGCCCAGAATCACCCCAAGACAGAAACTCCGACGGCCCACGAGCTACTCCTCTCCTGCCTTCACATCATCCTGCTGTTGATCGATGACAGGTGTGCGGGGTGGCCGGTGATGCATCGGCCTACGGAGGCGACGAACGCTGGCTTGGGCCACCATGGGGACAGGCGGCACCCCCCAACTCCGGCCACCACGAGTGGCGGCGCACAGCGTAGCCGAGGGCAAGCCAAGGGGTGGCGGCACCCGGCGGCGGCTCTAGCCCATCCACGGGTCGACGGCGGCGGGGCCGGCCATGGGACGACGCCGGCCCTTCCCGGCTAGGCCTGACCAAGGAAAGGCGACGGCTCCACGCCGGTGAGGCGTCGGCGGCCATGGGGGTAGGGTTGGGAACCCTAGCCCCAGGCGGGCTTCGGCGCAACTAGGCTGGGTGACATAAGAAAATTTTGAAAATTGCAAAAAGGCCCTTGGGATCTCGGATTTAGGAAAATTTCCGTATAAACCCAACTGATATGGGAAAGGTGTTAATTTTCAATGAAAATTTGCAAATATATTTAAATTCAGCATGCCAAATGCTGTTCATTGATGTTTTACTGTATATATAGCGATTTTACCCTTGAAAAGTATTGATAATCGTAATGTGTTTAAATGCAGTTATTTACATCTTGGGCTTATTATTTCTGAATTTAATTTTCTTGCATTTATCTTTCCTACGATGTAGTTGACGATTACCTTAAGTGCTAAGATTAGCATAAGGCATGGGTCCTATAGCATATCTATGACCATAGGGAGAGTATCTCGCCCATTGGTACAAGGTCTACGTCACTTTATTATATTCTGCATTGTTTATGATTTAAGTTATTTACTTAACTTGAATTGCAGAATTTACTGCTAGAAAATTATGTTGACGATTATCTTAAGTGCTAAGATTAGCACAAGGCATGAGTCCTATGGCATATCTATGTCCATGGTGGGAGTATCCCGCTCATTGCTAAATGGTCTACGTCAATTTATTATATTCTGCACTGATTTTTTTTAGTTATTTCTGTTTAACTAAAATTTGCAATTTTTTTGCATTGCAAGTTGGTGATTACTTTCTTAGTATGGGTCCTATGGCCGGGCCATAGCGAGAGTAGCTTGCCCATAATCAAAGGTCTACACCATTATTTAACTTTGCTTTGTATACTTTGATGATTATTTCCTGTGTGTTGGTAAAAGCACAAGGTAGTGGAGACTATTGCATTGGCAGCGACTGTAGTGTCGCTCAATCCCTTATGGGATGAAGTTCATGTATACACTTGTTTTAAGGCAACCATTGTTTACCTTCACCATGTATAAACCAATCGTAATGTCATCAAAATTTCACATTGTTGGTGATTCATGAGCGGCCCATCCCGTGGTGGGCCTTGGGCCGATTCCGTACCGGCCCACCACGCGTATAGGAAGACTAAAAAGGCCACCCTTGGCCGTATCTAAAGGAACGTCCAGCCCGTCAGGGTCGCTCCCGGGCTTGACCAAGTCAACCGCGCCCCCAGCAGTGTCACGCACCTCCCGGGCTATCCTTAGCCCGGGAGAGGGCCCCGCAGACAGTCCGTCTGTCCCTTTAACAGATGGCGACAGCTATCATGCCGCACCATACTTTTCTCGGCCTTGACCGGGAGGAATTGTACCTCCCCGGGGAATCCGCAGCCCGGGGAGAGGCGCGCGGGCAGCCCGCCTTGTCGTTTGTCCCTTGGGCAGATGGCTACAGCTGCCACGCTATGCTATGCCCCCAACAGGTGGCGCAGGACTGGCTCGGTCCAGTCAATGCTATAATGGGGATAAAGGGAAAAAGTGTTTTCTCCCTGCGCAGCCTGCTTCGTCGTATTAGCGTTCCAAGACTAACACGTGTCCAGTACTGACAGGACCAGCTTCTCTTTGCAGGCCATAGACAGGACGGAGCCCCGGAATAAGACAAGGGCACCGCTACTAAAGATGGACAAAGCAGAGGTAGGCGCGGGGCCCGTCGTATCAGCTCCGGGCAGCCCGCCGCGCCTATAGAAGCATCGGACCCCAGAGCATTCGACCCCAAAGCGCAAGAAGCACACAGAGCCTAAGAGAGCGCCAACATCCGAAGCTTCCTTTGCAGTAACCGTAGTCCTTAGTCACTTCAGTGTCCCCACATTCCCTTGTAAGATCGAGGCCGGCACCTTCGAGCCCGGACTCGGCACACTTGTACTGTTTTCCACCATATAATCAACGAAGGCTGGATTAGAGCTATTACCTGGCAGTGGGGGCTCGAACCAGGGTAAAATCGCTTGTGTCTTCACGGTTTCTATTCCTTTTGCCTTTCTTCTTTCTCCCCCTATTCCTCACCATACGACGGACCTGTACCCGGATCGCCAATTCGCACCAGAAGTTGTTCGAGAAGACCGCATGGCCTGAGCTCCCGTGAGCTCGGCCGCCGCCCCGGGCTGCTGGGAAGGGTTATCGTTGGGCCTCACTCTAACTACAAATTCATCTGCCGGTCCGCGAGCCCGCTGCCCTCCGAGGCTTGTTTCCCAGACACCGACAGCTGGCGCCCACCGACAGCCCTCAGCAGTCCCTTCCCTCGGACATGGCTGAGATTCCGAGCGGTGACGAGGTCCTAGACCTCGAGTTCGATGAGTGCGATGATCTGGACGATTTGGGTCCATCGTACGAGGGCTGGCGAGAGGAGTACCTCGCCGAAGCCAGGGCTGAAGAGATGGAGGTTGGCGCCTCTCTCGCCCCGGGGGCAGAGCTTCGCCCCGAGGAGTCGCTCCCTGAGCTCGACCCCTCTGTAACCCACGTCAGCGAGACTCCCATGGTGTTCGAGCTGCTGGGTGATTCCACCTCCGCAGGCGACACCGGGACATTTCCCCCGCCCTTGCGCACGTCTCGCTGCGTCTTCGCAGCCTCGGCAGACGATGACGCCGGGAACGTGGAGGCCCAGGAGCAGCAGCGCCACCGCGCTGCGTGTGGGTACCCCCTTAGTTTCATTCGGCTTAATAGAGAGGTAGCCTAATCGGACTCGCATCGGTTGAAAACTAAGGCACGGATCAGCCCGGAGTGAGCCGAGTGCTTTAGTGTTCAACCCGGCTGCACCAATACAAGCATTCTCTATTAAAAACAGTGCAACTCGGGTACCGGATATGTTCTTCAGTAACGGCTCCTAAGATCAGCTACCGTTACACACATATCCTCATTTGGATTGATAACGAAACACATAAAAAAATGGTCACGGCTTAATATTACAAAAAGGTGTGGACTGCTGTCCATACAATAAGTTCAACATACATATCAATTTTCGCAGCAGAAGTACTAAAATTGTTTGATTAAAAGTGGCAGCGGAACCTCATAAAATAATCAACAAAAGTCCAGCAAGGTGTGCCTCACAACCCAAGGGCAACCTACTGGAAATTAGAACTCAGCACCGTGCTCACTAGCGTCGCTATTCCCCGCTTGATAGTAGTACTCAAGCACAGGATCACTACCAACTGAAACATTAGCACTGTGGGTTGAGTACAGATGGTACTCAGGCACTAGGAGGTACTTATAGCCTCGTCCATGCAATATAAATATCAAGAGATTGGCTAGCATGACAATTTCAGCGTAAAGAGCATTTGCAAGACGTAAATATAAATAGATTGTAAAAGCATTTGCATAAACATGTTAGAAAACCATTGACCAATAGTAATATATAAACATATCATCATGTGCATCCTCATCCTCAATTTCATCATGATTAAACCACTCGGCCAACCATCACGAGCAACCCTGTGCTCGGAAACATAACTCAACCAATATCATAACCAACCCAAAACCAACCCATAATCCCAGTACTAGCAGCGGTGGGTCAGCTCAAGCATTCATCCCTAACACGGGGACGCGGCTGTTCGAACAGTTCATAACTCTGCAGAGGTGTACGACTTTACCCACACGACACAGCAAGCCATGCCGAAGCCTCTCAAAGCACATGCATGCTCATGGGATCACCCAGATTAACTGGCCGACTACCCCGATCCGTGATCGCCAGGTGCCGGGGTCAATCAGTTGCAGTGGATTTGTCCAAGGCCCGAACCTACCAAGCACAAGGACGCACCACGGACGAGCCACCCTGTCGCCCCACCCACAAGAAAACATACAATTGCACCGTATGGTACCCCATGGTTCAAGCATGCGCAAGGAGTTAGCTAAGTGTTCCCATGATGACACGTGTGGTCGTACGTATAGTAGCTCGAGGGACGGGACCAAAGCTCGGTCCTTAATTGCCAAAGCGGGGCTACATGACCAGGAGCTCCTCCTGTCATATTCCCTATCACCCGTTCAGGCCCATCATCAATCCAACATACCATGTCATCACCATACACCATAGATCAATCCATCTGAACTGAGAACATAGTATAACCGAGTAATCCATGGTACCACACGGACTCTAAGCATTGCTAAGCATACTTGACGTGACCTTAATTACTAGTACCCACTTAGGTTATCAAAGAAAGGAGATGTCAAACCTATATATTGAACTGACCACTAATAGGACGTAAATATTTCTACCTAAGAAATAACATAGTAAAACTAGTATGCATCCAGTATAGAACATAAGTAAAGTAATGCACGCAAATAGAGTTCAATATGATTGAGTCAAATGAGGGGAGTAATAAGCGCCTTGTTTCTGGTCATCGGGAGGGAGAGCGGCTTGCTCAAGTCCGGGCTCCTCCGGAACGTCGTTTCCTACCATTTCGGTAACAAGCAAATCAAATAAAATCCAAATAAAATACCAAAACACAGAGAAACAAGGGAACATCACAATATTCAGAAAGTTCATGAGCTAATGCAGGTTTTACAAAAAGAATCACCCAAATCCGAGTTCGGATGAGGGAGATAAGGTCATATGAATTTGGGTTGCTACAGATCACTCGGGATAAACCAGTCAGCTGGTCTGCTGCTCGGTACGAGCAACTTTTGGGGTAGAAGAACCACTCAGCTAAGCTCGGGTCAACACGAAAGTTGTAGATAATTTACTAGCGCACAATTTTCATGTAGACAGCTTCTTCATCCGAGCTACGGTTGATTTTATAGAAATTATTTAGTGCACGGCTGTTTAGAGAAAGACTAAACAGAGGCATTTCTGAATCTAATGTTCTAGTCCTTTGGTCTACACCAAGAAACAACCTAAATAACAGTCCTAGATGATGGAAAACGTGCAGAGTAGATAGTGTAGGTTCTCACCTAACAAGAGTGACCTTGCTTAACAGTAGGGAGCCTAAGGACGAGGAGATCTGATAAGACCATGTTCGGCACAGATATGACCACGGCTAATTCATCATCATCGCTTCGTCAACTTTCATCTTGGCCATGTAGATCACATGGTCGATCACACAATTGGCCGCTGTCTCGGCTTCTAGACATGGCACCATCACATCCATCAACTTGGCCGCCTCCCATACGTGATGGCATATTAAAGAAAGGCGTATCTCCATATCTAGTATGTCTACAACTCCTGCATGTCAAGTTGGTCAAAGGAAGGCTCACAAGAAAACCAAACTACAAGCCAAACTCGAATTCTACTCCGGTTCGGCTATCAACATGCAGCCTGCATTCAAACGGACGCACAGGTCGCATACGAACTCCGTTTTGGACGTTCTTTGTATCCACGGGAGAAGCCCACGACGAGATCTTTCCAATGGATCTGGCCTCACCTCAGAATTCCTCCAGAGTCATCGGGACAATCCCCGCAGCCACCTCGCTTTCTAACTAGTTTACTTGTAATGGAAGAACACAATGTACCTAGACATATGCACTGTAGCAGCACTGTAGTAGGTCGGTTACTGTAGCAGCACTGTAGCAAACCGACCTAAATAGCCTATAAATAGATGGCCACCCCTCATATGTAATTTGGGTTTTGTTTAGTTTATGTTTAGCCTTTGCTACATACCGGTATTGTTACAGAACCCCACCTTTGTGATATTATCTGTGAGATCTTAATGCATATCTGCAAGTGAGTTGCTTGTTCATCTTGTTCTTGCTAGTTCTTCGATCGCTTGCAGGTTCAAAGACCTTCATGGTCAGGTTGATCGCGCTCCGGCGAGGTCAATAACCATCTGGAGTTGGTGTACCGGTCGCTAAGGCGCAACGTCATGGACGGTTTTAGTCGGGCCGCCAACATCGACTCCTACCCGATCGATAGTTATCCTCCTCTCATCAAAAGATCGGGACCCCTGCCCCTATCAAGATCGACGACGAAGACACCAATCTATCTAGAAAAGGGTTCAGCCGCTCCTCTGCTTGTTCCTCTCTGTTTCTTGCTGTTTCTTCTCCTCCCAAGCTGTGGATCCTCTTTTAGACCTTCCTTAGTTCGTGGGTCAAGTCCTCATAATCATCCCTAAGCTTGCATGTGGGCCAAAATGACATGCAAGGTGAGATAAGAACAGAGAATCGTGCTGCTATCCAGAACAGCAAGGTTGCTGAAAGAAAGCGTCAAGAACTCACCCAAAACCCTGTAATCTTGCAAGGGGATTGGATGAACTCAAAGCCTAGGAAGTGTAGAAGCTATTCCCTCTCATCCCAAGCCCTGGATGTGGAGGAAAATGGTGGGGATAAGCAGAAAACGAAATCAACCTCTTGCTGTTCCAAAACCGAATAGCAGAGAAGAAAGTGAGGAGAATCCATAGCAAACCTCTGTGCATGTGCTTACCATGGAGGGGAAAGATAGTTGACTTCCTCAGCTTTCCAACGGTATATCACACTTAGTGAATATGAGGATTTTGGGGGTGGATTTGAGTTGATTGTGGAAGTTGAGACTGAAGAACAACCTCTGCTCTAGCTGCTATCTTCAGCTGAACGTGAGAGAGGAGTGGAAGGAAGCAAATGGCTGAAGGAAGGGGGTGGGGAGGGGTTTATATGGACGTGAACTCAGCCATTGACAAGTGGGGCCAGGTCCTACCTGTAAGAGAGAGGTTACGGGTGTAAAACTGGGTGAGGAAAGGAGAGACGCTGCTGCTGTCCAAATGGCTTTGCCACTTGGCTTCATCCTGCGCTGGCGCACGCCACCTGGTCACCGCGCCCTTTTCTGTCTAGCGCACCGCCCACTCCATCCAATGAGAAGAAGAGATGCCTGGTGAATGTCTGTTCCACCGCCCATTTTAGCCAATGAGAGCAAAGTCACCGGGTCTTTGTCCGGGACATAAATAATAAAGGAACTAAATGGATCCGGGCTACTTCAGCAGCTTTTAATATGAGAGGTAGCCCTCCTAGCTCTACTCGGGCTTCTCCTCACTCGGTTAAATTCCCCCGGGCTGGGTGTTGCCCGGTAAGGTTCAGTCGGGAGTGGTCGCCCGACTTCTCGCCCGCCACTCGGGCCTGGTCGGGGAAGCTCGGCTTGGATAATGGATCACTCGGGCTAGCTCGGTGGGGTGTTTTTCAGCTTGGCCAGCTAAGGAACGTACCCATCGGACTATATATACCTGCCCGCCAATGCCCGGTTAATATGTCCCTCACCATTCTGGGGCTTGGGTAACCAATATTCTAATGGTTTTAGTCTAAAGTCCTATGTTCCCACCGTAGCCCGATGGATGAATGCATATCAATAAAAAGTTTTAAAGAATCGTAGAAAAACCAAATGAACACAACAATAGTATGCATGCTTAATCGGAAATGACAACCGGGCTGTTACACTGCGGCCAGGGACTTTTTCCGCGATTCCGTCCGCCGCGTCATGACTGGGATTTGCCGCGAGGACAGCCTGCACACCCCGGCTCGTGGCCAGCCAGTTGAATCTCTCATAGAGACTATGACCAACCCGCTCCTGTGCCGCCAGCAGAAGGCGCACGCAATCGCCACGGTCGTCCGTGACCTGGAGAAGGATCCCTGTGGCTTCACCATGGCGGACCTGGGTCCAGCCATCGCTGAGGGCCTCGGCGACAACATCTCCGGCATCATCTAGCATGAGGGCCGAATCGACGGGTGCACGGACAGCTTTGGCTACAGCTGCTCTCAAAGCCGCTCCCGCCACAACCGTAGCCGCTCGCGCCGGGCCCAGACAGTCTCCTCCATCAGCGGTTCGCCGCGCGCCCTGGGCGGAGTGTTTTCCCGCCTGGGCCCACTTCGGGATGCCTCTCCCCCGAAGGCCACGCCATGGTGCTCCGCCTTCTACCGCGCTCTCCGTGAGGCGCCTTGGCTGCCGAGGTTCAAGCCCGGGCCAATTGAGAAGTTTGACGGGAGCAAGAATCCCGAGGAGTTCCTGTCAATCTACTCCACCGCCATCCGGGCCATGGGGGAGACGAGGCCGTCCTGGTCAACTATTTTCCCACTGTGCTCGAGGGCATGGCTCGGACCTGGCTGTTCAATCAGCGGCCTGGTTCCATCCGCAGCTGGGCCCAGCTTCAGGATGCCGTCCGCACGAGCTTCCAGGGGTGTTACGCCCGCTCCGGGCGCTCCCAGGACCTCAAGCTCAGGTGCAGCGAGATGATGAAAGTCTCCAGGATTTTGTGTGCCGGTTCATGAGGGCCCGCAACACTATCCCTGCATCTCAGACGAGGCTATCATCGAGGCCTTCAAGGACGGAGT
This sequence comes from Raddia distichophylla, assembly GCA_005191435.1. NCBI lineage: Eukaryota > Viridiplantae > Streptophyta > Magnoliopsida > Poales > Poaceae > Raddia > Raddia distichophylla. The sequence continues at coordinate 932,571 of SPJY01012978.1, forward strand.
GAGGGACCCGCGCTATACAGAGGACCTCGAGCTCCATCCGGTCAACACCACGAGCGAGCTCTTCCGCACTGCGTCCCTCTACGTCAACGCCTCTGAGGCGGTTGAGCGCAAGAGGGGCCACGCTCACGCCAAAAAAAAGGCCAAGGTCGGCGACGGCCCGGGCAAGGCCGAGGCGGAGAAGAAGAAGAAGAAGAAGAAGAAGAAGAAGAAGAAGAAGAAGAAGAAGAAGAAGAAGAAGAAGAAGAAGAAGAAGAAGAAGAAGAAGAAGAAGAAGAAGAAGAAGAAGAAGAAGAAGAAGAAGAAGAAGAAGAAGAAGAAGAAGAAGAAGAAGAAGAAGAAGAAGAAGAAGAAGAAGAAGAAGAAGAAGAAGAAGAAGAAGAAGAAGAAGAAGAAGAAGAAGAAGAAGAAGAAGAAGAAGAAGAAGAAGAAGAAGAAGAAGAAGAAGAAGAAGAAGAAGAAGAAGAAGAAGAAGAAGAAGAAGAAGAAGAAGAAGAAGAAGAAGAAGAAGAAGAAGAAGAAGAAGAAGAAGAAGAAGAAGAAGAAGAAGAAGAAGAAGAAGAAGAAGAAGAAGAAGAAGAAGAAGAAGAAGAAGAAGAAGAAGAAGAAGAAGAAGAAGAAGAAGAAGAAGAAGAAGAAGAAGAAGAAGAAGAAGAAGAAGAAGAAGAAGAAGAAGAAGAAGAAGAAGAAGAAGAAGAAGAAGAAGAAGAAGAAGAAGAAGAAGAAGAAGAAGAAGAAGAAGAAGAAGAAGAAGAAGAAGAAGAAGAAGAAGAAGAAGAAGAAGAAGAAGAAGAAGAAGAAGAAGAAGAAGAAGAAGAAGAAGAAGAAGAAGAAGAAGAAGAAGAAGAAGAAGAAGAAGAAGAAGAAGAAGAAGAAGAAGAAGAAGAAGAAGAAGAAGAAGAAGAAGAAGAAGAAGAAGAAGAAGAAGAAGAAGAAGAAGAAGAAGAAGAAGAAGAAGAAGAAGAAGAAGAAGAAGAAGAAGAAGAAGAAGAAGAAGAAGAAGAAGAAGAAGAAGAAGAAGAAGAAGAAGAAGAAGAAGAAGAAGAAGAAGAAGAAGAAGAAGAAGAAGAAGAAGAAGAAGAAGAAGAAGAAGAAGAAGAAGAAGAAGAAGAAGAAGAAGAAGAAGAAGAAGAAGAAGAAGAAGAAGAAGAAGAAGAAGAAGAAGAAGAAGAAGAAGAAGAAGAAGAAGAAGAAGAAGAAGAAGAAGAAGAAGAAGAAGAAGAAGAAGAAGAAGAAGAAGAAGAAGAAGAAGAAGAAGAAGAAGAAGAAGAAGAAGAAGAAGAAGAAGAAGAAGAAGAAGAAGAAGAAGAAGAAGAAGAAGAAGAAGAAGAAGAAGAAGAAGAAGAAGAAGAAGAAGAAGAAGAAGAAGAAGAAGAAGAAGAAGAAGAAGAAGAAGAAGAAGAAGAAGAAGAAGAAGAAGAAGAAGAAGAAGAAGAAGAAGAAGAAGAAGAAGAAGAAGAAGAAGAAGAAGAAGAAGAAGAAGAAGAAGAAGAAGAAGAAGAAGAAGAAGAAGAAGAAGAAGAAGAAGAAGAAGAAGAAGAAGAAGAAGAAGAAGAAGAAGAAGAAGAAGAAGAAGAAGAAGAAGAAGAAGAAGAAGAAGAAGAAGAAGAAGAAGAAGAAGAAGAAGAAGAAGAAGAAGAAGAAGAAGAAGAAGAAGAAGAAGAAGAAGAAGAAGAAGAAGAAGAAGAAGAAGAAGAAGAAGAAGAAGAAGAAGAAGAAGAAGAAGAAGAAGAAGAAGAAGAAGAAGAAGAAGAAGAAGAAGAAGAAGAAGAAGAAGAAGAAGAAGAAGAAGAAGAAGAAGAAGAAGAAGAAGAAGAAGAAGAAGAAGAAGAAGAAGAAGAAGAAGAAGAAGAAGAAGAAGAAGAAGAAGAAGAAGAAGAAGAAGAAGAAGAAGAAGAAGAAGAAGAAGAAGAAGAAGAAGAAGAAGAAGAAGAAGAAGAAGAAGAAGAAGAAGAAGAAGAAGAAGAAGAAGAAGAAGAAGAAGAAGAAGAAGAAGAAGAAGAAGAAGAAGAAGAAGAAGAAGAAGAAGAAGAAGAAGAAGAAGAAGAAGAAGAAGAAGAAGAAGAAGAAGAAGAAGAAGAAGAAGAAGAAGAAGAAGAAGAAGAAGAAGAAGAAGAAGAAGAAGAAGAAGAAGAAGAAGAAGAAGAAGAAGAAGAAGAAGAAGAAGAAGAAGAAGAAGAAGAAGAAGAAGAAGAAGAAGAAGAAGAAGAAGAAGAAGAAGAAGAAGAAGAAGAAGAAGAAGAAGAAGAAGAAGAAGAAGAAGAAGAAGAAGAAGAAGAAGAAGAAGAAGAAGAAGAAGAAGAAGAAGAAGAAGAAGAAGAAGAAGAAGAAGAAGAAGAAGAAGAAGAAGAAGAAGAAGAAGAAGAAGAAGAAGAAGAAGAAGAAGAAGAAGAAGAAGAAGAAGAAGAAGAAGAAGAAGAAGAAGAAGAAGAAGAAGAAGAAGAAGAAGAAGAAGAAGAAGAAGAAGAAGAAGAAGAAGAAGAAGAAGAAGAAGAAGAAGAAGAAGAAGAAGAAGAAGAAGAAGAAGAAGAAGAAGAAGAAGAAGAAGAAGAAGAAGAAGAAGAAGAAGAAGAAGAAGAAGAAGAAGAAGAAGAAGAAGAAGAAGAAGAAGAAGAAGAAGAAGAAGAAGAAGAAGAAGAAGAAGAAGAAGAAGAAGAAGAAGAAGAAGAAGAAGAAGAAGAAGAAGAAGAAGAAGAAGAAGAAGAAGAAGAAGAAGAAGAAGAAGAAGAAGAAGAAGAAGAAGAAGAAGAAGAAGAAGAAGAAGAAGAAGAAGAAGAAGAAGAAGAAGAAGAAGAAGAAGAAGAAGAAGAAGAAGAAGAAGAAGAAGAAGAAGAAGAAGAAGAAGAAGAAGAAGAAGAAGAAGAAGAAGAAGAAGAAGAAGAAGAAGAAGAAGAAGAAGAAGAAGAAGAAGAAGAAGAAGAAGAAGAAGAAGAAGAAGAAGAAGAAGAAGAAGAAGAAGAAGAAGAAGAAGAAGAAGAAGAAGAAGAAGAAGAAGAAGAAGAAGAAGAAGAAGAAGAAGAAGAAGAAGAAGAAGAAGAAGAAGAAGAAGAAGAAGAAGAAGAAGAAGAAGAAGAAGAAGAAGAAGAAGAAGAAGAAGAAGAAGAAGAAGAAGAAGAAGAAGAAGAAGAAGAAGAAGAAGAAGAAGAAGAAGAAGAAGAAGAAGAAGAAGAAGAAGAAGAAGAAGAAGAAGAAGAAGAAGAAGAAGAAGAAGAAGAAGAAGAAGAAGAAGAAGAAGAAGAAGAAGAAGAAGAAGAAGAAGAAGAAGAAGAAGAAGAAGAAGAAGAAGAAGAAGAAGAAGAAGAAGAAGAAGAAGAAGAAGAAGAAGAAGAAGAAGAAGAAGAAGAAGAAGAAGAAGAAGAAGAAGAAGAAGAAGAAGAAGAAGAAGAAGAAGAAGAAGAAGAAGAAGAAGAAGAAGAAGAAGAAGAAGAAGAAGAAGAAGAAGAAGAAGAAGAAGAAGAAGAAGAAGAAGAAGAAGAAGAAGAAGAAGAAGAAGAAGAAGAAGAAGAAGAAGAAGAAGAAGAAGAAGAAGAAGAAGAAGAAGAAGAAGAAGAAGAAGAAGAAGAAGAAGAAGAAGAAGAAGAAGAAGAAGAAGAAGAAGAAGAAGAAGAAGAAGAAGAAGAAGAAGAAGAAGAAGAAGAAGAAGAAGAAGAAGAAGAAGAAGAAGAAGAAGAAGAAGAAGAAGAAGAAGAAGAAGAAGAAGAAGAAGAAGAAGAAGAAGAAGAAGAAGAAGAAGAAGAAGAAGAAGAAGAAGAAGAAGAAGAAGAAGAAGAAGAAGAAGAAGAAGAAGAAGAAGAAGAAGAAGAAGAAGAAGAAGAAGAAGAAGAAGAAGAAGAAGAAGAAGAAGAAGAAGAAGAAGAAGAAGAAGAAGAAGAAGAAGAAGAAGAAGAAGAAGAAGAAGAAGAAGAAGAAGAAGAAGAAGAAGAAGAAGAAGAAGAAGAAGAAGAAGAAGAAGAAGAAGAAGAAGAAGAAGAAGAAGAAGAAGAAGAAGAAGAAGAAGAAGAAGAAGAAGAAGAAGAAGAAGAAGAAGAAGAAGAAGAAGAAGAAGAAGAAGAAGAAGAAGAAGAAGAAGAAGAAGAAGAAGAAGAAGAAGAAGAAGAAGAAGAAGAAGAAGAAGAAGAAGAAGAAGAAGAAGAAGAAGAAGAAGAAGAAGAAGAAGAAGAAGAAGAAGAAGAAGAAGAAGAAGAAGAAGAAGAAGAAGAAGAAGAAGAAGAAGAAGAAGAAGAAGAAGAAGAAGAAGAAGAAGAAGAAGAAGAAGAAGAAGAAGAAGAAGAAGAAGAAGAAGAAGAAGAAGAAGAAGAAGAAGAAGAAGAAGAAGAAGAAGAAGAAGAAGAAGAAGAAGAAGAAGAAGAAGAAGAAGAAGAAGAAGAAGAAGAAGAAGAAGAAGAAGAAGAAGAAGAAGAAGAAGAAGAAGAAGAAGAAGAAGAAGAAGAAGAAGAAGAAGAAGAAGAAGAAGAAGAAGAAGAAGAAGAAGAAGAAGAAGAAGAAGAAGAAGAAGAAGAAGAAGAAGAAGAAGAAGAAGAAGAAGAAGAAGAAGAAGAAGAAGAAGAAGAAGAAGAAGAAGAAGAAGAAGAAGAAGAAGAAGAAGAAGAAGAAGAAGAAGAAGAAGAAGAAGAAGAAGAAGAAGAAGAAGAAGAAGAAGAAGAAGAAGAAGAAGAAGAAGAAGAAGAAGAAGAAGAAGAAGAAGAAGAAGAAGAAGAAGAAGAAGAAGAAGAAGAAGAAGAAGAAGAAGAAGAAGAAGAAGAAGAAGAAGAAGAAGAAGAAGAAGAAGAAGAAGAAGAAGAAGAAGAAGAAGAAGAAGAAGAAGAAGAAGAAGAAGAAGAAGAAGAAGAAGAAGAAGAAGAAGAAGAAGAAGAAGAAGAAGAAGAAGAAGAAGAAGAAGAAGAAGAAGAAGAAGAAGAAGAAGAAGAAGAAGAAGAAGAAGAAGAAGAAGAAGAAGAAGAAGAAGAAGAAGAAGAAGAAGAAGAAGAAGAAGAAGAAGAAGAAGAAGAAGAAGAAGAAGAAGAAGAAGAAGAAGAAGAAGAAGAAGAAGAAGAAGAAGAAGAAGAAGAAGAAGAAGAAGAAGAAGAAGAAGAAGAAGAAGAAGAAGAAGAAGAAGAAGAAGAAGAAGAAGAAGAAGAAGAAGAAGAAGAAGAAGAAGAAGAAGAAGAAGAAGAAGAAGAAGAAGAAGAAGAAGAAGAAGAAGAAGAAGAAGAAGAAGAAGAAGAAGAAGAAGAAGAAGAAGAAGAAGAAGAAGAAGAAGAAGAAGAAGAAGAAGAAGAAGAAGAAGAAGAAGAAGAAGAAGAAGAAGAAGAAGAAGAAGAAGAAGAAGAAGAAGAAGAAGAAGAAGAAGAAGAAGAAGAAGAAGAAGAAGAAGAAGAAGAAGAAGAAGAAGAAGAAGAAGAAGAAGAAGAAGAAGAAGAAGAAGAAGAAGAAGAAGAAGAAGAAGAAGAAGAAGAAGAAGAAGAAGAAGAAGAAGAAGAAGAAGAAGAAGAAGAAGAAGAAGAAGAAGAAGAAGAAGAAGAAGAAGAAGAAGAAGAAGAAGAAGAAGAAGAAGAAGAAGAAGAAGAAGAAGAAGAAGAAGAAGAAGAAGAAGAAGAAGAAGAAGAAGAAGAAGAAGAAGAAGAAGAAGAAGAAGAAGAAGAAGAAGAAGAAGAAGAAGAAGAAGAAGAAGAAGAAGAAGAAGAAGAAGAAGAAGAAGAAGAAGAAGAAGAAGAAGAAGAAGAAGAAGAAGAAGAAGAAGAAGAAGAAGAAGAAGAAGAAGAAGAAGAAGAAGAAGAAGAAGAAGAAGAAGAAGAAGAAGAAGAAGAAGAAGAAGAAGAAGAAGAAGAAGAAGAAGAAGAAGAAGAAGAAGAAGAAGAAGAAGAAGAAGAAGAAGAAGAAGAAGAAGAAGAAGAAGAAGAAGAAGAAGAAGAAGAAGAAGAAGAAGAAGAAGAAGAAGAAGAAGAAGAAGAAGAAGAAGAAGAAGAAGAAGAAGAAGAAGAAGAAGAAGAAGAAGAAGAAGAAGAAGAAGAAGAAGAAGAAGAAGAAGAAGAAGAAGAAGAAGAAGAAGAAGAAGAAGAAGAAGAAGAAGAAGAAGAAGAAGAAGAAGAAGAAGAAGAAGAAGAAGAAGAAGAAGAAGAAGAAGAAGAAGAAGAAGAAGAAGAAGAAGAAGAAGAAGAAGAAGAAGAAGAAGAAGAAGAAGAAGAAGAAGAAGAAGAAGAAGAAGAAGAAGAAGAAGAAGAAGAAGAAGAAGAAGAAGAAGAAGAAGAAGAAGAAGAAGAAGAAGAAGAAGAAGAAGAAGAAGAAGAAGAAGAAGAAGAAGAAGAAGAAGAAGAAGAAGAAGAAGAAGAAGAAGAAGAAGAAGAAGAAGAAGAAGAAGAAGAAGAAGAAGAAGAAGAAGAAGAAGAAGAAGAAGAAGAAGAAGAAGAAGAAGAAGAAGAAGAAGAAGAAGAAGAAGAAGAAGAAGAAGAAGAAGAAGAAGAAGAAGAAGAAGAAGAAGAAGAAGAAGAAGAAGAAGAAGAAGAAGAAGAAGAAGAAGAAGAAGAAGAAGAAGAAGAAGAAGAAGAAGAAGAAGAAGAAGAAGAAGAAGAAGAAGAAGAAGAAGAAGAAGAAGAAGAAGAAGAAGAAGAAGAAGAAGAAGAAGAAGAAGAAGAAGAAGAAGAAGAAGAAGAAGAAGAAGAAGAAGAAGAAGAAGAAGAAGAAGAAGAAGAAGAAGAAGAAGAAGAAGAAGAAGAAGAAGAAGAAGAAGAAGAAGAAGAAGAAGAAGAAGAAGAAGAAGAAGAAGAAGAAGAAGAAGAAGAAGAAGAAGAAGAAGAAGAAGAAGAAGAAGAAGAAGAAGAAGAAGAAGAAGAAGAAGAAGAAGAAGAAGAAGAAGAAGAAGAAGAAGAAGAAGAAGAAGAAGAAGAAGAAGAAGAAGAAGAAGAAGAAGAAGAAGAAGAAGAAGAAGAAGAAGAAGAAGAAGAAGAAGAAGAAGAAGAAGAAGAAGAAGAAGAAGAAGAAGAAGAAGAAGAAGAAGAAGAAGAAGAAGAAGAAGAAGAAGAAGAAGAAGAAGAAGAAGAAGAAGAAGAAGAAGAAGAAGAAGAAGAAGAAGAAGAAGAAGAAGAAGAAGAAGAAGAAGAAGAAGAAGAAGAAGAAGAAGAAGAAGAAGAAGAAGAAGAAGAAGAAGAAGAAGAAGAAGAAGAAGAAGAAGAAGAAGAAGAAGAAGAAGAAGAAGAAGAAGAAGAAGAAGAAGAAGAAGAAGAAGAAGAAGAAGAAGAAGAAGAAGAAGAAGAAGAAGAAGAAGAAGAAGAAGAAGAAGAAGAAGAAGAAGAAGAAGAAGAAGAAGAAGAAGAAGAAGAAGAAGAAGAAGAAGAAGAAGAAGAAGAAGAAGAAGAAGAAGAAGAAGAAGAAGAAGAAGAAGAAGAAGAAGAAGAAGAAGAAGAAGAAGAAGAAGAAGAAGAAGAAGAAGAAGAAGAAGAAGAAGAAGAAGAAGAAGAAGAAGAAGAAGAAGAAGAAGAAGAAGAAGAAGAAGAAGAAGAAGAAGAAGAAGAAGAAGAAGAAGAAGAAGAAGAAGAAGAAGAAGAAGAAGAAGAAGAAGAAGAAGAAGAAGAAGAAGAAGAAGAAGAAGAAGAAGAAGAAGAAGAAGAAGAAGAAGAAGAAGAAGAAGAAGAAGAAGAAGAAGAAGAAGAAGAAGAAGAAGAAGAAGAAGAAGAAGAAGAAGAAGAAGAAGAAGAAGAAGAAGAAGAAGAAGAAGAAGAAGAAGAAGAAGAAGAAGAAGAAGAAGAAGAAGAAGAAGAAGAAGAAGAAGAAGAAGAAGAAGAAGAAGAAGAAGAAGAAGAAGAAGAAGAAGAAGAAGAAGAAGAAGAAGAAGAAGAAGAAGAAGAAGAAGAAGAAGAAGAAGAAGAAGAAGAAGAAGAAGAAGAAGAAGAAGAAGAAGAAGAAGAAGAAGAAGAAGAAGAAGAAGAAGAAGAAGAAGAAGAAGAAGAAGAAGAAGAAGAAGAAGAAGAAGAAGAAGAAGAAGAAGAAGAAGAAGAAGAAGAAGAAGAAGAAGAAGAAGAAGAAGAAGAAGAAGAAGAAGAAGAAGAAGAAGAAGAAGAAGAAGAAGAAGAAGAAGAAGAAGAAGAAGAAGAAGAAGAAGAAGAAGAAGAAGAAGAAGAAGAAGAAGAAGAAGAAGAAGAAGAAGAAGAAGAAGAAGAAGAAGAAGAAGAAGAAGAAGAAGAAGAAGAAGAAGAAGAAGAAGAAGAAGAAGAAGAAGAAGAAGAAGAAGAAGAAGAAGAAGAAGAAGAAGAAGAAGAAGAAGAAGAAGAAGAAGAAGAAGAAGAAGAAGAAGAAGAAGAAGAAGAAGAAGAAGAAGAAGAAGAAGAAGAAGAAGAAGAAGAAGAAGAAGAAGAAGAAGAAGAAGAAGAAGAAGAAGAAGAAGAAGAAGAAGAAGAAGAAGAAGAAGAAGAAGAAGAAGAAGAAGAAGAAGAAGAAGAAGAAGAAGAAGAAGAAGAAGAAGAAGAAGAAGAAGAAGAAGAAGAAGAAGAAGAAGAAGAAGAAGAAGAAGAAGAAGAAGAAGAAGAAGAAGAAGAAGAAGAAGAAGAAGAAGAAGAAGAAGAAGAAGAAGAAGAAGAAGAAGAAGAAGAAGAAGAAGAAGAAGAAGAAGAAGAAGAAGAAGAAGAAGAAGAAGAAGAAGAAGAAGAAGAAGAAGAAGAAGAAGAAGAAGAAGAAGAAGAAGAAGAAGAAGAAGAAGAAGAAGAAGAAGAAGAAGAAGAAGAAGAAGAAGAAGAAGAAGAAGAAGAAGAAGAAGAAGAAGAAGAAGAAGAAGAAGAAGAAGAAGAAGAAGAAGAAGAAGAAGAAGAAGAAGAAGAAGAAGAAGAAGAAGAAGAAGAAGAAGAAGAAGAAGAAGAAGAAGAAGAAGAAGAAGAAGAAGAAGAAGAAGAAGAAGAAGAAGAAGAAGAAGAAGAAGAAGAAGAAGAAGAAGAAGAAGAAGAAGAAGAAGAAGAAGAAGAAGAAGAAGAAGAAGAAGAAGAAGAAGAAGAAGAAGAAGAAGAAGAAGAAGAAGAAGAAGAAGAAGAAGAAGAAGAAGAAGAAGAAGAAGAAGAAGAAGAAGAAGAAGAAGAAGAAGAAGAAGAAGAAGAAGAAGAAGAAGAAGAAGAAGAAGAAGAAGAAGAAGAAGAAGAAGAAGAAGAAGAAGAAGAAGAAGAAGAAGAAGAAGAAGAAGAAGAAGAAGAAGAAGAAGAAGAAGAAGAAGAAGAAGAAGAAGAAGAAGAAGAAGAAGAAGAAGAAGAAGAAGAAGAAGAAGAAGAAGAAGAAGAAGAAGAAGAAGAAGAAGAAGAAGAAGAAGAAGAAGAAGAAGAAGAAGAAGAAGAAGAAGAAGAAGAAGAAGAAGAAGAAGAAGAAGAAGAAGAAGAAGAAGAAGAAGAAGAAGAAGAAGAAGAAGAAGAAGAAGAAGAAGAAGAAGAAGAAGAAGAAGAAGAAGAAGAAGAAGAAGAAGAAGAAGAAGAAGAAGAAGAAGAAGAAGAAGAAGAAGAAGAAGAAGAAGAAGAAGAAGAAGAAGAAGAAGAAGAAGAAGAAGAAGAAGAAGAAGAAGAAGAAGAAGAAGAAGAAGAAGAAGAAGAAGAAGAAGAAGAAGAAGAAGAAGAAGAAGAAGAAGAAGAAGAAGAAGAAGAAGAAGAAGAAGAAGAAGAAGAAGAAGAAGAAGAAGAAGAAGAAGAAGAAGAAGAAGAAGAAGAAGAAGAAGAAGAAGAAGAAGAAGAAGAAGAAGAAGAAGAAGAAGAAGAAGAAGAAGAAGAAGAAGAAGAAGAAGAAGAAGAAGAAGAAGAAGAAGAAGAAGAAGAAGAAGAAGAAGAAGAAGAAGAAGAAGAAGAAGAAGAAGAAGAAGAAGAAGAAGAAGAAGAAGAAGAAGAAGAAGAAGAAGAAGAAGAAGAAGAAGAAGAAGAAGAAGAAGAAGAAGAAGAAGAAGAAGAAGAAGAAGAAGAAGAAGAAGAAGAAGAAGAAGAAGAAGAAGAAGAAGAAGAAGAAGAAGAAGAAGAAGAAGAAGAAGAAGAAGAAGAAGAAGAAGAAGAAGAAGAAGAAGAAGAAGAAGAAGAAGAAGAAGAAGAAGAAGAAGAAGAAGAAGAAGAAGAAGAAGAAGAAGAAGAAGAAGAAGAAGAAGAAGAAGAAGAAGAAGAAGAAGAAGAAGAAGAAGAAGAAGAAGAAGAAGAAGAAGAAGAAGAAGAAGAAGAAGAAGAAGAAGAAGAAGAAGAAGAAGAAGAAGAAGAAGAAGAAGAAGAAGAAGAAGAAGAAGAAGAAGAAGAAGAAGAAGAAGAAGAAGAAGAAGAAGAAGAAGAAGAAGAAGAAGAAGAAGAAGAAGAAGAAGAAGAAGAAGAAGAAGAAGAAGAAGAAGAAGAAGAAGAAGAAGAAGAAGAAGAAGAAGAAGAAGAAGAAGAAGAAGAAGAAGAAGAAGAAGAAGAAGAAGAAGAAGAAGAAGAAGAAGAAGAAGAAGAAGAAGAAGAAGAAGAAGAAGAAGAAGAAGAAGAAGAAGAAGAAGAAGAAGAAGAAGAAGAAGAAGAAGAAGAAGAAGAAGAAGAAGAAGAAGAAGAAGAAGAAGAAGAAGAAGAAGAAGAAGAAGAAGAAGAAGAAGAAGAAGAAGAAGAAGAAGAAGAAGAAGAAGAAGAAGAAGAAGAAGAAGAAGAAGAAGAAGAAGAAGAAGAAGAAGAAGAAGAAGAAGAAGAAGAAGAAGAAGAAGAAGAAGAAGAAGAAGAAGAAGAAGAAGAAGAAGAAGAAGAAGAAGAAGAAGAAGAAGAAGAAGAAGAAGAAGAAGAAGAAGAAGAAGAAGAAGAAGAAGAAGAAGAAGAAGAAGAAGAAGAAGAAGAAGAAGAAGAAGAAGAAGAAGAAGAAGAAGAAGAAGAAGAAGAAGAAGAAGAAGAAGAAGAAGAAGAAGAAGAAGAAGAAGAAGAAGAAGAAGAAGAAGAAGAAGAAGAAGAAGAAGAAGAAGAAGAAGAAGAAGAAGAAGAAGAAGAAGAAGAAGAAGAAGAAGAAGAAGAAGAAGAAGAAGAAGAAGAAGAAGAAGAAGAAGAAGAAGAAGAAGAAGAAGAAGAAGAAGAAGAAGAAGAAGAAGAAGAAGAAGAAGAAGAAGAAGAAGAAGAAGAAGAAGAAGAAGAAGAAGAAGAAGAAGAAGAAGAAGAAGAAGAAGAAGAAGAAGAAGAAGAAGAAGAAGAAGAAGAAGAAGAAGAAGAAGAAGAAGAAGAAGAAGAAGAAGAAGAAGAAGAAGAAGAAGAAGAAGAAGAAGAAGAAGAAGAAGAAGAAGAAGAAGAAGAAGAAGAAGAAGAAGAAGAAGAAGAAGAAGAAGAAGAAGAAGAAGAAGAAGAAGAAGAAGAAGAAGAAGAAGAAGAAGAAGAAGAAGAAGAAGAAGAAGAAGAAGAAGAAGAAGAAGAAGAAGAAGAAGAAGAAGAAGAAGAAGAAGAAGAAGAAGAAGAAGAAGAAGAAGAAGAAGAAGAAGAAGAAGAAGAAGAAGAAGAAGAAGAAGAAGAAGAAGAAGAAGAAGAAGAAGAAGAAGAAGAAGAAGAAGAAGAAGAAGAAGAAGAAGAAGAAGAAGAAGAAGAAGAAGAAGAAGAAGAAGAAGAAGAAGAAGAAGAAGAAGAAGAAGAAGAAGAAGAAGAAGAAGAAGAAGAAGAAGAAGAAGAAGAAGAAGAAGAAGAAGAAGAAGAAGAAGAAGAAGAAGAAGAAGAAGAAGAAGAAGAAGAAGAAGAAGAAGAAGAAGAAGAAGAAGAAGAAGAAGAAGAAGAAGAAGAAGAAGAAGAAGAAGAAGAAGAAGAAGAAGAAGAAGAAGAAGAAGAAGAAGAAGAAGAAGAAGAAGAAGAAGAAGAAGAAGAAGAAGAAGAAGAAGAAGAAGAAGAAGAAGAAGAAGAAGAAGAAGAAGAAGAAGAAGAAGAAGAAGAAGAAGAAGAAGAAGAAGAAGAAGAAGAAGAAGAAGAAGAAGAAGAAGAAGAAGAAGAAGAAGAAGAAGAAGAAGAAGAAGAAGAAGAAGAAGAAGAAGAAGAAGAAGAAGAAGAAGAAGAAGAAGAAGAAGAAGAAGAAGAAGAAGAAGAAGAAGAAGAAGAAGAAGAAGAAGAAGAAGAAGAAGAAGAAGAAGAAGAAGAAGAAGAAGAAGAAGAAGAAGAAGAAGAAGAAGAAGAAGAAGAAGAAGAAGAAGAAGAAGAAGAAGAAGAAGAAGAAGAAGAAGAAGAAGAAGAAGAAGAAGAAGAAGAAGAAGAAGAAGAAGAAGAAGAAGAAGAAGAAGAAGAAGAAGAAGAAGAAGAAGAAGAAGAAGAAGAAGAAGAAGAAGAAGAAGAAGAAGAAGAAGAAGAAGAAGAAGAAGAAGAAGAAGAAGAAGAAGAAGAAGAAGAAGAAGAAGAAGAAGAAGAAGAAGAAGAAGAAGAAGAAGAAGAAGAAGAAGAAGAAGAAGAAGAAGAAGAAGAAGAAGAAGAAGAAGAAGAAGAAGAAGAAGAAGAAGAAGAAGAAGAAGAAGAAGAAGAAGAAGAAGAAGAAGAAGAAGAAGAAGAAGAAGAAGAAGAAGAAGAAGAAGAAGAAGAAGAAGAAGAAGAAGAAGAAGAAGAAGAAGAAGAAGAAGAAGAAGAAGAAGAAGAAGAAGAAGAAGAAGAAGAAGAAGAAGAAGAAGAAGAAGAAGAAGAAGAAGAAGAAGAAGAAGAAGAAGAAGAAGAAGAAGAAGAAGAAGAAGAAGAAGAAGAAGAAGAAGAAGAAGAAGAAGAAGAAGAAGAAGAAGAAGAAGAAGAAGAAGAAGAAGAAGAAGAAGAAGCACACGCCCAAAGTCCTTAGACCAAGGTGACTACCTCCAACAATCCACAGTCCACAAAACCACCCGACTATGCCACCTTTAGTCAACACACGCCACGTAGGTTTTAGTTGATTAGGTTAAAGTAACTCAGCATCTCCAATCATACCAAGTCACAAGAATAATTAAATGATGAACCTAAATCAACTACCAACCCACGAGCACTAGCATCTATGCACAAGGATAGGCTAGGAATAACAAATAAGGCAGCAATAAAGGGCTAATTCACAGGGTCAATGACGCAGTGTGAATATAATAGGTTCTAATTCCCTTCCCATCATTTTATGCATGAGAAAAATAAATAAAAACAATAAACGGATGAGTTTTGTAAATTGGGAGAGCAAGATGCAACTATCTTGCCTTGGTAGTACTCCGGGTCTAGGGAACCTCCTCCGAACGGCTCCTGGAATCCTCCCGAACAACGCGGACACGGACATCTGCACGTATATGCATATATGCAAGAAACAGCAAAACAATCAACAGAACATATAGCTCAATAAAATATATAAAATTCTAGGGGATTTATGAAAAATAATGGCTCTGGAATCACCTAGTTTGGAGTTCGGACGCTCCCGGAACAATTCCTGGAAGTTTGATGGAAATCAGAAAAGGCTGAAATAGATAAACCGACTAAATCTAGGAAAACCGGCCGAACCGGCCGAACCGGCGCGGTCCAGCGGTGCGGGCACAGCGGGGGGATCGACACGCGGCGGGCTGCGACTGGGCGGCCCGGCTGCGGCTGACGCGTGGGGACAAGCGGGCGGGAGACGGCGCGGCGGCGACACGCGGCGGCGCGCTAGCGGGCGACGGCGGTGGCCAACGCGGAGGCGACACGTGGCGGGGCGGGACCGAGCGCGTGCGCACGCGGGCGGGCGCGGGCTGGCGGCGGGGAGGGGACAGGTGGCGGCCAGCGGCTGGATGGCGCTGGATCCGGGGCGGCGCGGTCGGCGAGGCGGCCGGCGGCGGCGCCCGGAACTTCGGCGGGCTCTATCTCCTCCGTTTCTTGGCTAAATTGGACGATCCATAGATCCATCTTGACCGTCTCGACGAGATCTACAACATGGCACCGAGAGGGATCTGTAGAAAAGGGTTTCCGTGGGAAGGATTTTTGACGGCTAGGGTTTGGGACTTGAGGGATTTCGTGATGAGGACTTGGTACTGGGTCTTGGGGGGTTTTATATAGTGTCTTGGACGAGCAAAGCTGGGCCTTGGGCTAAGAGGTGTTGGATTAGAACTCGAATTCTAATCCGGGTAGAATTCGAATAGGCTGCGGGCTTGTTTAACAAGAAAATAGAGTTTCCTTTGGAGGATTGGGCTGCAATTTGGAGGGTAATTCGGACTAGGCTTCTAAAAGGTCTCCTCCAAATTTGAGCACGAGATTCCCTCGTTCGCTCATTATTTGATGGATTTGGCGAGCTCCCGGCAGAACAGCAAAACCTCAAGAAATCACGAGCTAGCTTTGGAATTTGGATATGAAATTTTGAGGGTGGCTAGATGATGGCTTCAAATAATTACTGGAATTTTTCCAGAATTTTCCTAAAGGGTCTTCTAAGGTTTTGGCTTAAACCTAGTTTAAATTAATTAAAATCAGGGTTTCGTATATAACAATTCCCTTTTAATTTACTTTTGGGTTTTCGAAAATACAAGTGACATACGACAAAATAGAGGATGTCACAGTATCCCCCGTGTTATATTTTTCTTTTATGTCTTGCATGCAAACATAATTAATTTTCATATCCATGTCGTGCCAATCATTAACCCAAGCAGGTTCTTCAAGTCTAATTTCATCGGGTGACAATAATTGCATTTGGGATTTAAACTCAGAAACTTGATTCGTAGTCGTGCCCATATCAGGTCACGTAGCTTGCATTGTGTGGCTTCGTACTTTTAGTCAGCTTCTCGATAGTGGACTTTCTTTTGTAAGCCGATTTTTTTCATTTCTTGTAACACCCCGTTTTGGGGGCAATTCAAATGTTTGGGCAAAAATTAAATTTGCGTCTAACTTGAACCCAGCTGTCCTCAGGGCCCCACCGTCAGCCTCTCTCTCGCCCTCCCTCTGTCGCTTTCTCTCTCCCTCGCTCTCTCTGCCCGTGGGCCGCCGCCGCTTGGATATCCCCTCCGCCGCATCTCTGCCGCTTGCCCTGGCAGTGCTGCACGCGCCGCGCGCGTCACCTCGCCGTGCCGCGCCGCGTCCTCCCTTGCCGCGCTCTGTCGCCCCGAGCCCTGATCCCATCCCATCGCCGCACAGGGCCGGGGAAGGGCGGCAGAGTGCCACCGCGACCCTCAACACCACCTGGCTCTTATAAGGCCCCGCGCCGCTCCGCCGGTCTCGTTTTTCCACTTCCCACAAATTCTCTCTGCGCCGGTACTATGGATACTCTCGACGAATTGGTGAGCCGTAGTCCAATTCCTGCCACTCGGAGCACCCTCACCCCACCCCTAACCCGATGGCGTGTTCAATTTCAGGGGATCCAGCCAGGCGTGGTGTAACCGTGGTGCCCCTGCTCCCGTCGCCTGCTATCTCCGAGCCTGTCCACCTTCGGCATGTACCGTGGTTAGCACCGTCGTGATCCCCTCTCGCTCCTCGTTCACGTGTCTATACAGTAGGTCCATAGGGCGGCACTGCTCCTCCGGTGAGATGGCCGATTCACCGCCGCGTTTGGCTACCTCTGGTCTCGCCAAGAGCACCATTAGGTTGGTAGAAAGCCGTAGACGTGTGCGCATGCACGCACAGGGCCGGGGAAGGGCCATAGCGCCACCGCGATTCAATCCGTCGCCGCCGGGCCACCTCTCTAGCACGAGCTAGACGATGGAGAGCCATTGGATCTGATGCCGGAATTCGTGCAGAGAGCAAGACTCGGAGTTGATGCGTGGGCCCCACTGGTCAGGGTACCCCTTCGCCCGCTGACTCAAAGCCTCGGCGCCAAGTCAGCGTCCAGTGGGCCCGGGCCCACTGGTCGGTTTGAGTGGTCACGCCTGGGGCCATGGGCGCATTCTCCAAGCGAAGGCGCCATTCGGAAAGTCGCCTTCGAACGTTTCCCGTCGGTCTGCGCTGGCGCAGCGCGTGAGCGGGCAGTGGGCTAAATTCGCCCTGCGGGGCGCTCTAATGCCTAATTAGCTTTTGATTTATTTCAAATAGCTAGAGACTCCCAAAAATTATAGAAAAATTTAGATAAATACTACATGCTGTTTCTGATTTTATAAAAATATAAATGGCAGCCACTGTAATGGGAAATTTTGCACTGTTAGTGGTAATAGTAGTTTCCTCTTTATGAAAATAGCTAAATTGATTCTAAAGTATCTATTGGCTATTTTTAAATAATAATTTAGACACCAAATGTCCTTTAGAAAATATTAGATTGAAAGATGCCCTAATAGTTCTGGAATAAACTTAAATTACATTTCAACTTAAATAAAATCTTAAGGGTACTTTATTAATAAACGCCAACTAAATAGCTAGCTTTTTCTCTATTAAATTTATCTATGAGATGATTTTGGAAAAATAGGTTAATAAAGAATTATAACCTAGGTTTATCTAGTTTATGTAGGAACCCTTAGTATTTTATCAACTCCGATAAACACTACCTTGTACGTAGGTGGAATTTCCTGTAGTCATCATTTTATGTGGCCGAAAAACCCCAATCACCCTTTTACGACCTTATCTTACAAAATCGTATTTTGGGGATTAGTAGTCTAATATATACTAATATATTATTTATTAATGCACGTATCATGCATAGCACATCATACGAATGATAGGTTCGTTAATCGACCGTGAGCATTAATGATGAGGGTTCGACCTATATCATGCATGCATCATGTTTTCCATTGCATTAGTAAGTAATTATCGGTTGGTTGGATTGATTAGACGTAGGCGATCCCGAAGGGAGATTTGGGGACGCCGAGGAGGACCACCTACCTGATCAAGGCGAGTTAAAACTTTCTCTCTAGATGTGATCCGTACTAGGGATAGACAACGACTTTCCCTAGTGCGGATTAACATCACTAATTAGCATATTCATTACCTAGTTTTCTGTTAACTATTTTGTTTGTTAATTAAATGCATGCTTAGTAGACTGCCTAGTTGTTAATCATGTAATAATTATACATGCCTACCTTGAAATATTTGGCCTTAATGACTGCCTTGATTGTCATTGCTCATGATAGCCTATGATTAGTCTGGTAACCACTTTAACCCTACTTAATGGGTAAAACTTGCTTAAACTGGCTTAGGCTTAACAAATCTTCTGGCTAATTGCCACGGAACGGTGAACCGTTATTCACCGGTCATTCATTATTCTCATTCAACATGATATGACATATGACAGTTAGGGCTAGTAGTTGCATGATTGGGCTGTTTGTGTTTGCATGATTGGGTTGTTTGTCTTTGGGGTAAGGTTATGTGGGAAGTCGATCTGTGTGGATCGGATTGGTTGGGACAGTCCAAGTGTGGTATGGTCGATGACCGTGGAAGTAGAGAATGATTGGTGTGTTGCCCCTAATTGGACATCCTGAGGGATGAGAAAGGCACAGGGTGCCCAGTGCTGGGTCTAGCCAGGGCTTACCTAGGAGGAGCGCGGAGTAACACGCGTAGCGGGGGAGCGCTGACATATGAGGGATGGTTTCAACACAACGCGTGGCCATTGCATGGAGTACGGGTCTTGGATCGCCAGTTGCGAGCGCTCTGCGAAGGCCCTCTAGGACCATTCTTGATAGGGATCGGCATTGGTCATCACCAAGGGTGATAATGGCCACACATCCCCAGGGTGACGGTCGGCTAGTGAGGGCTAGCAACCCTACTAGGCCAGGGTGGGCATGCCATGCCATGTGTGGGCCACAACAGGATTGCCAAATCCAAGAATGATGGTGAAAATAGGAAAGGTTGGGGGCAACCGAAAGAAAGTTTGGGAAATGTATGACCTGGTATGATGATTGGTTATGTCGGTGGTTTTTATGGTCGAGGGTTGGTCGATTTGTGAGTTGGTTGGCGTGTTTGGGTTATAGTTGGGGTTTAGGATGCATGGTTAAGTTGAAAAACCCCCGATTTATACAAACAAGACAAGTTCTAGTTAATGCTAGTTATGTTGTTTCCAAAAGTCTTTATAACTTGGCTTTACGCAAACAAAATAACTCTCTCCTCCAAATAAAGCCTTCTACACTAAATACATTAAGAGAAGTGTTAACTAGCCAGCGTTTGGATGACGCTGATCTCGCTTTCTTACCTTCTTTACTCGATGGAGTCGAGGATGATCCTTACGATTGTCACGAAAACGACGGACAGGACTATGGTGGACCTGAGGACTCTTAGGGTCGCTACAGTCGCTGATGGACCGTAGTCGATAGGGATTCTTTTAGGTAAATATTTTGGTAAGCGTTGTACTCTGAACATTGTTTTGTAATCTAAGACATGTATGGGCCGCCTTACTAAATTCGCCTAAGGGTGTAACACTGTGATGTAATATTCAGGGATTTATTTAATCGATGTATGCTTGTATCGGCTATGTGGTCTTTCGCGCTAGCGTACATATCCAGGGGCTAGTGCACGGGATGTCGACCCTCAAGGTAAGTTAAAATTGAGGGGTGACATTTCTTCTTTCCCCTCTTTAAATGAATGATTTTTCTCCTCTATTAGCTGCTCTAATTGCACTGAGGTGAAAGTGGGAGTATCATCTCCTCATTTGTGATAATCACATAGAGAGAGAATAATACAAATTCTATACAAAATGGTGTTGTGCTCAACCTCAATTCTATGGCCTGCAAATTTCTTGAACCAATTCTTAAGTGTAGTTCATAGTCCTAGTGCGCTTCCCCTCAACCATAAATAAATTGACAAAGGGGTGGTGTACAAGACAAAGTCAGTGCTTGATCTTTTTGCTTTATTCGCGGAGTCTGTTTAAGCAATTTTTAGCAATTTTATTATTAGCAGTTTATTTATGTCCAGTGGTTGCTAGAAGACATTTGTGATCTTAGCATAAAGCATTGTAAGCTCCAGGGGAGCAATACTTTAATTCTAGTGATCAGTTATCCACTTCTATTTTTCAATATATTTCAGCATGTTTGTAGTAATTGCCTGATTACTACTATATTCTATATATTGTAGTGCCCATATTATGGAGGACATATGCATTGTTCATAGTGGTACAACTAATAGCATCTTAAGAGAGACTAAATATTTCCAATCGATGGTAAAGAACACTGGTAGCATTAGCACTATTGCAGGCAATGATTCGTGTGTAGTAGGCACAGGTCGAGCCACCGTTTGTACTACACTGGCAATTGAGGAAGACATGTTATATCTTGAATCTACCAGATCTCTCTTAAGTTTTAAAGATATCCGTGCAAATGGTTATCATATCGAAACGAATGAAACAAATGGCAAAGAATATTTAAGCACTGTGCAGCATGATGGATATGAGAAAAGAATTCTAGAAAACTTTCCTTCATATGCATCTGGGATATACCACACAAGGATTAAAGCACCTGACAATTATATTGTCCAAAAGACAACATTTAGGAATGCTGAACTCTTCTCTCTTTGGAATAGAAGACTAGGTCTTCCTAGTTTAAGAAAAATGAGAGACATAATTAACAACTCTCAGGGTCATAGCATTAGTGTTAAAAATTTCCTAATCAAGAAGACTTTGTATGTCAGGCATGTGCAACTACGAAATTAATAACTAGACCCTCGACCACGAAGGTGCAAGATGAAGTCCCCACATTCCTTGAGCGCATTCAAGGGGACATTTGCAGTCCTATATAACCCTTATCTGGTCCATTTAGGTACTTTATGGTGCTCATCGACGCATCATCAAAGTGGTCTAATGTGAGCTTGCTCTCAATAAGAAATCACGCAATTGCAAAATTGATCTCGCAGATCATAATAATTAAGAATGCATTCCCTTACCATCAAGTGAAGTCCATTCGTGTGGGCAACACCGGAGAATTTACTTCAAAGACGTTTGATGATTATTGCATAGCAATGGGAATTAAAGTCGAGCACTCTGTACCTCATGTCCATACTAAAACGGGCTAGCAGAAGTACTGATCAAACGCATTAAATATATTGCACGACCGCTCTTGCAGGGTTGTAATTTACCAAAAACTTATTGGGGACAAGTAGTCCAACATTCAGCAGAATTAATTAATTTAAGACCGTTAGCAAACAACATTCATTCACCAATGCAACTAGCGCAAGGTATACCGCCTAAAATTTCCAATTTAAGAAAATTTGGATGCATGGTGTATGAACCAATTCCAAAACCACAACGAACCTCGATGGGGCCATAAAGGATGTTTGGGATATATGTTGGTTATGAGACTGTGTCCATAATCCGATATTTAGAACCCATGACGGGCAATTTACATACTGCCCGGTTCGCTGATTGCATCTTCGACAAGGATAATTTCCCGTCATTAGGGGGAGATAAGCAGCCATTACCAGAAGAATACCGGGAAATAATTTGGCAAGCAACAGGCATTCCCGTGCATAACCCCCGAACTGCAGCAGCAAATGAAGAGGTTCAAAAGATCCTCGATCTGCATGCATTGACAAAAGGATTGCCCGATCATTTCTGTGATTCTAGGGATGTGATTAAGTCGCATGTACCAGCACTCAATGCGTCGGAGAGGGTTGCAGTGCCAAAACAAATAGAAGGCACCCCTCAGCCTGTTCGGAGGCCTCAAAGAAAAAGAACAGGGGAAACGTTTCCTCAGACTCCTAATACCTGGAGACGTCCGAGTAAAAAGGGGAACGAGGGCTTAACACAACCAGTCACGAAAATGCCCCGAAAAAGCAAAAAGGGGAGCCAACTGAGACCTGGCACGTCCGGATAGGAACTTGCTAGCGTGTTATTCCCGGATTTGAACATAGCAGTGCAAGAAGCAGAAAATGCGGCACCAGCAGCATTGATAGCATAAGCAGCACAAGAAGCACAAGTAGAACATGATGTACAAGAAGCAACTCATGTAGTAGCGCAAGAAGCAGCAGTAGCCGAGTCAGCTATACACAAATAAAGGACCTTGCTCCCTTGATAGAAAATAGCGGGATAGAGAAAGGATATACCGACAATATATCTCATGACGAAATGGCCATAAATTATGAAATCACAGGGGAAATCATGCATAGAACAACCACCAATGTCGACTTATATTTTGCAAATTCGATTGCCAAACAAATAGAACCTAATCGAGAGCCAACATCACTCGCCGAATGTCAGATTGGGAAAATGGAAGGAGGCAATCAGCGCAGAACTTATTTCTCGAAACAAAAGAACAGTGTTTGGCCCTGTCTGCCGCACACCTTCCCATGTACGCCCTGTGGGTTATAAATGGGTATTTGTTCGCAAGAGAAATAAAAAGAATGAAGTGATACGGTACAAAGCAAGATTGGTTGCGCAAGGTTTCACTCAGCGTCGAAATGAATGGATGTTGTAACGGCGTACCTTTATGGTAACTTAGATTCAGAATTATATATGAAGATACCCGATGGCATACCAACTCCGAAAGGAGAATGCAAGCATTTGTTCAGTGTAAAATTGCGAAAGTCCTTATATGGATTAAAGCAATCAGGAGGAATGTAGTTTAATCGCTTAAGTGAATATTTATGGAAGAAAGGCTACGTGAACAATGAATATTATCCATGCGTCTTTATACAACGGTCACAAGATGGTTTTTGTGTAATTTCGGTTTATGTGGATGATTTGAATATCATTGGCACAAATGATGAAATTGAAGCAGCAAACAATTATTTGAAAGAAGAATTAGAAATGAAAGATCTAGGCAAAACCAAAATTTTTCCTAGGTCTACAAATTGAGGATTTGCTAGATGGAATCTTGGTGCATCAGGTGGCCTACACGCAAAAGGTGTTAGAAAGGTTTAGCTTTGATAAAGCATATGCATCGAGAAGCCCTATGGTCTGTAGGTCATTACAAGGGAGAGGGGGAGGAAGTCTTGGGAACAGAATTCCCATACTTAAGTGCAATTGGTGCGCTCATGTACATAGAAAATAGCACACGGCTTGATATAGCATTTGCCGTGAATTTATTAGCAAGGTAAAGTGTAGAGCCCACTAAAAGACATTGGCAGGGAGTTTGGACATTTTTCGTTACCTCAAAGGAACTGTCGATATGGGTTTATTTTATAGAAAGAACCAAGATATGACATTAATAGGATATGCAGATGCAGCGTACTTGTCAGACCCACACACAGGAAAATCACCAATGGGCTATGTGTTTCTGTGTGGAGGGACCGTAGTTTCATGGAAGTCGTCAAAGCAGACACTTGTGTCAACATCCACAAACCATTCAGAAATAATTGCATTACATGAAGCTGCACGTGAGTGTGCTTGGTTTCGCTGAATGACATTCCACATTTTGCGGTCATGTGGGTTTAATATTGAACATCACCCCACAATTATTTATGAAGATAATGCAGCATGTGTCGCACAAGTGCAAAAGGGATATATAAAAAGCAATTTGACGAAGCATATAGCCCCGAAATATTTTTATGCACATGAGTTGCATAAGATGAATGAAATTAATATACAGCATAGCAAGTCGTGTGAGAATCTAGTAGATTTATTCATTAAGTCACTTCCTACATCCTCTTTTGAGAGATGCGTGAAAGGCATAGGGATGATGAAGCTTAGAGACTTGCATCGGTAATGGAGCAACTATGCATGATTAAGAAAGAATCTTGAACACGCAATTCAAGTACTCAACTAAGAAGCAAAGCATTGAAGCAACGTTGGGTGGATGTGTACTCTTTTTTCCCTTAAGTCGGTTTTCATAGCAGTTTCTCACGTAAGGTTTTTAACGAGACAAATCCGTACGCATAAGCAAAGCGTATGCTATGTATTCTTTCTCCAGAATTTTCTCATTGGGTTGTTTTTGGAGTTTTGGGACATATGCATCACGCGGCATGGTCCAAGGGTGAGTGTTGAGAAACTTCCATGTCGCGAGTGTTGAGAAACTTCCATGTCCGGCCCGTCCCTGGCTGACGCGTGCACGTATTGGACATGGGTCCCACCTTGTCTTGTGGACCAAGCCGAACTCTAGCATATGCACTACATATATTGGAGAGGTTTTGATCTGTGATGGATATATGTAATCAAGACAGCAATAAAGATTTTTCCCTCCACACCTTTGTGTTGTTGTGTTCTTTCTACTTGCGTATAATCAAAGTCTTGTACTACATCCGGTAGCAAGGTTGTATATCAGGAGGATCGAGCAACAGTGGCTTAGTAGCTCCAGTTCGCGGCGTACGTGGTGGCAGGTAGCCGACCACGCCACCACGGCTCTCGTGACTCCTTATTGCTATAGAGGGAACCATATATGCTAGCATAAATTAGAATTTCGTACTGCGATCATTCATAAAATCATGAAAATAACAGATCGTATGAACACACAGGATGCAGGAGAATAAAAGTTGAAACAGGTGATTGTCTATGTGCATTTTTGCCATGCCTCCTTTATATAGGTTAAGGAATGGGTTGCCCGTATTTGAGAATTGAGATGGTTTAATTTGGGTTCAAATGCCATGCAAGCTATGTGTAACTGCCAATTTTAGGGACAAATTCAAAATTTTTGAAATTCAAAAATCAATTGAATTCGTGCTGACATGTGGGCCCCATTCCTCGCTTCTCCCTTTCTCTCTCTCTCTCCCCCACTCTCTCCTCTCTCATTCTCTTCCCCTGCCTGGTGGCCCTGCCAGCCGCTTGGTTCTGCTTTGCCACCTGCTCTGAACCGTCGCTCGTGCATCGCGTCCTCTCTGCCGCGCCGCTCGCGCTATCATCACCCGCTGCTGGCCGCCGCGCTCGGTCCGCTCCACGCCATTCACGCTGCGCTGCAATGTGCCCGTCCCATCGCCGCGCCGCTCGTCCCCTTTCCTCGTTGAGCATGCCTTCGGGCTAGAAGCATCACCCGACGCCTATAAAATCGGATGCTGCCCCGCCGTGCTAGAAGCATCTCCTTTTCACCCAATTCTCGCCGTGCCGGTGCCGGAGACGTTGCGGTCGATTCCGTGAGCCGTAACCCAATTATTTCCGCCTGGAGCATCCTCACCTCTCCCCTAAACCGACGTCTCGATTGATTTCAGTGCAGTCGCTCGGAGGGACCGTGGTAACGATGCCCCTATTTCAGCCGCCTCCGGCATCCTCGCCGCCAACCGTCTCCGCTACATCTCGTGCCCGTCCGTAAGCTCGGTGTGCACCATGGTGGCTAGGCTCGGCATCACCGGCGAGCCCTCGGCTCCTCCGCCACCATCGGGCCACTGCGTCCAGCCGCCTCTAGCCTCAACGAGGGTGTCATAGGGTCCGTAGGAGGCCGTAGATGCCTTAGCGCTCGTGGCCGGACATAGGCCGAAGCGCCGCCGGGTCATTTTTCCGCCGCCATTGGCCACATCGACGACCGGAGGTAGACACGACGGGGAGTCGTCGATGGCGCACTAAGATTCGTGCAGGCAGTGTAGCGATGAGTCAATGACGAGCGGGTCCCATTGGCAAGAAACCCCTCACACGCGCGGCCTTAAACCGTGGCACTGCGTCACGGTCCAATGGGCCCTAGCCCCACTTGGCAGTTTAGCGGAGACGTCTTTGGAGATAGGCGCTTTCTTGCTACCTTGGCGCCTTTCGAAAACCCGCTTTCAGCATTGCCGCCCCGGCCGGCGCGGGCGGGTGCGCGCATGGGCCATGGGCCGTTTTCGTCGCTGGGCCGCTTCGTCGGTTTGTTCGGCCCATAGGATTTTTATCATTTTCCAGCGATTTAACCATTTATTAAAATACCAAAACAAATATTGATTTATTTAAAAATAGCTAGAAACTCCCAAAAATCCTAGAAAAATTTAGATAAATAGTAGAGACCATTTCTGATTTTATAAAAATATGAAAACAACCACTGTAATAGGAGAATGGCACTTTTGGTTTAAAATTGTAGATTTCTCATATAGAAAATGTTTAAATATATATATAATGGATTTGGTTAGGCTAAGTAATGAATCTGACCCCAAATATTAATTAGAAAATAAACTGGGTAAATAAATGCACTAATAGGTGTAGAACATAAAAAATGTCATGCTTGTCCAAGGTAATCGCCCGACTG
Source organism: Raddia distichophylla (assembly GCA_005191435.1). Taxonomy (NCBI): domain Eukaryota; kingdom Viridiplantae; phylum Streptophyta; class Magnoliopsida; order Poales; family Poaceae; genus Raddia; species Raddia distichophylla. Next base: position 957,394 of record SPJY01012978.1, read on the forward strand.
ACGGCGCAACTGACGGATCGCCGACTGACCCCAGCCCAACTCTATATATATATAATGGATTTGGTTAGGTTAAATAATGAAACTGACCCAAATATTAATTAGAAAATAAACTGGGTAAATAAATGCACTTATAGGTGTAGAACATAAAAAATGTCATGCTTGTCCAAGGTAATTTTATATGAAATTAATTATTAAACACCAACCAATACATCGTAAACCACTTAATTACTACAATTGAGAGCTAATTTTAGAAAATGCATGAATAAAACCAATAACCTATGGTTACACCCTAGCTATAGGAAAATCATAGAAAATAATAACACCAAGAAACTTTACCCCGTATGTATGTCGTATTTCGACGAGCTGTCATCGTTTGTCGTTTCCGAAAACCCTAATCGCCCTATTATGACCGTATCGTACAATATCGTATTTTGGGGTATAGCTAGACTATTATAATAATAGTTACTTAATAAGATATTAGACCATGCATGGCATATCATGCGAAAATTAGAACCGATAATCGATCTTAGCTATGATTGCCGATGGTAAAACCTAGGTCCCGTGCATGCATCATGATTTTTGCTTGCATTAATTAGTAATTATTGTTTCATTGTGTGATTAGATGTAGGCGATCCCGAATGGAGGGTTGGCGACGCCGAGGAGGACCTTACACCTGAGCAAGGCGAGTTAACACTTACACTTTAGATGTTGTCCGTATTAGGAAGATATTGCGAATTTCCCTAGTGCAGATTAACATCACCAATACCATGTTCATTACCCAGTTTTCCTTCAAACTATATTGTTTTCTATAAAGAATGCATGTTATTTATCTGCATAATTATTAATCATGTAATATTTATACAAGCCTGTCCTTGAACTGTTTAGCCTTAATGACTGCTTTGATTGTCATTCCCTTGATAGCCTAAGATTAGTCTGGTAATCACTTTAACCCAACCTAATGGATAAAACTTGCTTAGACTAGCTTAGGCTTAAACAAATCTTTTGGCAAATCGCCACGGAATGATGAACCGATATTCTCCGGTCATTCATTCCTTCATTAAAATAGTTATGACATGTGACAGTTAGGACTGTTAGTTGCATGTTGGGCTGATTGTGATTGAGGGTATGGTTATGGGGGATGTCGGTCTGGTTTGGTCGGTTGGTTGGGATAGTCATGTTTCGCAATGTCGAGGACCGTGGAAGTAGAGATGAATGATTGGTGTGTTGCCCCTAGAGGACATCCGGATGGATAATTAAGGCACAGGGTGCCCGTTGTTGGGTTTAGCCAAGGCTTACCCAGGAGGAGCGTGGAAGAACACCTGTAGCGGGGAGATCGCTGCCATCTGAGAGATAGTTCCAACACAACATGTGGCCATCGCGCGGAGTACGGGTCTTAGATTGCCAGCTGTGAGCGCTCTGTGGAGGCCATCTGAGACCATTCTCGATAGGGACCAGCATGGGTTATCACCAAGGGTGATAAAGGCCACACTTTCCCAGGATGACGGTAGGCTAGTGAGGGCTGGCAACCCCCTAGGCCGAGGCAGGCATGCCATGGCAAGTGTGGTCCACAATAGGAATGCCAAATACTGGAAGGATGGAGTATCAAGGAATTGTTGGGGGCAACCAGAAGATTGGTTTGATGAGGTACGATGTCATGTGTATGTTGGTCGAGGATTGGTCTGTTTAGGGTTGGTCGGTGGTTTGGTTAGGGTTTCGGGATGTATTGTTTGAGGCTATACTCTTAGAAATAATAAGACTACTAATACTTGATGCTAGTTTAGGAAGTTTTCAAAGTCATTTAAAAATTGACCTTACGCAAATAAAATAACCCCTTCCCCCAAATAAAGCCTTCTATTTGCAAAAAGGGAAGTGTTAACTAGCCAGCTTTTGGATGACGCTGACCTCGCCTACGTACATTCTCTAGACGAGGGAATCGAGGAAGATCCGTATGGGTGCCATGAAGACAACAGACAGGGCTTCGGTGGACCTAATGAGTCTTAGGAGTTGCTGCGGTCGCTGGTAGGACACTTAGCCGATAGGAGATTCTTTTGGATACATATTTTGGTGATAGCTGCAAACTCTGAACAATGTTTTGTATATTAAGGCGTGTATTGTCCGCCTTACTAAACTCGCCTATGGGCGTAATATGGTATGCAATATTCAGGGATTCAATTTAATCGATGTATGCTTGTATCGGCTATGTGATCTTCCGCACTAATGTACCGATCCAAGGACTAGTGCATGGGATTCTAACTCTCAAGGTAAGTTAAAATTGAGGGTTGACAAAGCTAGTATCAGAGCGTGCGACTGTAGGATCCATATGACTTAGCGGTCAAAATTAGGAAAAATTAAGGCGGGACTGGATCCGTTGGAAAGCTTATCTCGATACCTTTCCGTGAGGTGCTAGAACGTTGAAAACAGAGTCCATATGTGCCCTGGGCATCCGTTTGAAGTTGGGCTGCACGTAGACAAGCGAACCGAAGTCGCAGATGAATTGGCCTTCCTCTTGGGTCTTGGAGCGACGTGATTTGTACGGCCTGAGCGAATGTTGTGAGTGGAGATGCACCTTTCTTGAATTCGTCTTGAGCTTGTGGAGGCGGCCAAGGTGGAGGCCAAACTACTGGCAGTGACGATGCAATATTAACACGTCGAGCTTGTGTGTTGCGCATACAACCGGGCCAAGGTTGTGGTCGATGAAGCCATGCCGAAGGATCCATCATAGTAGATATGGATGAAATAGATGTAGTGGAAGGAGTGCTGATCTTGTCCATATAGGTGATGTACTCATCAATATGTTGAGAGCTTGTGCCCTGGAGTTCTCCGCGGACTGGGATAGGTGGCTGCCCTACGCGGAATTCGCTTATAACAACAGTTATCAGTCCAGTCTCAAGATGTCACAATTCGAGACCTTGTACGGATGCAAGTGCAGAACCCCTCTCCATTGGTCTGAAAAAGGCAAAAATCAAGTTTTCGGCTCGGAAACCCTAAAGGACGCTGAGGATAAGGTCCGGATTATAATGGAAAGATTACTGGCCGCCCAATCAAGACAAAATCTATGCGGACAATTGACCAAGAGACCTCTCTTTCCAAGTGGGAGACTCAATTTACCTCAAAGTAGCGCCATGGAAACGAAAGTAGAGGTTCCATCAGAAGGGAAAACTGGCGCCACGATATGTGGGACCATATCCTATCACTGCTAGAAGGGGGCATGTAACTTACCAGTTGGATCTACAGTAGAGCTGGGAGTCGTCCACAATGTCTTCCACTTTTCTCAGCTTAAGATGTGCCTCCGAGTACCGGAAAGCGAATTGGTTGATCTTCTTGATGGAGCCGTCGATGGCAACCTCGCATATGAGGTGCGACCAGTTCGAATCATGGACACCATGGAGAAGCAAATGAGGAACAAGGTCAGTGCAAAGTTCAGTGGAGCAATCAATCCGGCAACCAGTCCACCTGGGAAACCGAGGAGCTGCTTCGACAAAAATATCCCTATTTATTCACCAACTAGGTACGCAATCTCGAGATTGAGATTTTCTTTTGGGGCGTAGGATTTGTAACAGCCAATTTTGGGACAAATTTAAAATTTTTGAAATTCAAAATTCAATTGAATTCGCGCTGACACTTGGGGCCCATTTCCTCTCTTCTCCCTTTCTCTCTCTCTCCCACTATATCCTCTCTCCTTCTCTTCCCCTGCCTGGTGGCCCTGCCCGTCGCTTGGTTCTGCTCTGTCGCGTCCTCTTTGCAGCGTCGCTCGCGCTATCATAACCCCGACACTAGCCACCGCGCTCTGGTCGCCGCGCCGCTCGTCCCCCTTCCTCGCTGCGCGCGCCTTTAGGCCAGAAGCATCACCCGACGCCTATAAATCCGGATGCCGCCCCACCGGCCCGTTCTTTCTCCTTTTCCCCCAATTCTCACCGCGCCGACACCGCAGACGTTGCCGTTGATTCCGTGAGCCGTAACCCAATTATTTCCGCCTGGAGCATCCTCACCTTCCCCTAACTCGACACCTCGATTGATTTGAGTGGAGCCGCTCAGAGGGACCGTGGTGACGACGCCCCTGTTTCGGCCACCGCCGGGATCCTTGCCGCCAGCCGTCTCCGCTCCATCTCATGCTCGTCCGTAAGCTCGGTGAGCACCTTCAAGTCCTCCTTGCACTCTCCTTCCATTTCCAGGGCCTGTAGATCGATAGCTAGGCTCGGCATCACCGGCGAGCGCTCGGCTCCGGCGCCACCGTCATGCCTCCGCGTACGGCCGCCTCAGGCCTCGACGAGGGCGTCATATGGTCCGTAGGAGGTCGTAGATGCCGTAGCTAGAACGCTCGTGGCTGGAGATAGGCCGAAGCGCCGTCGTGTCATTTTCCGCCACCGTCGGCCACGTCGATGATCGGAGGTAGACGACGACGCGGAGCCGTTGATGGCGCACTAAGATTCATGCAGGCTGTGTAGCGATGAGTCAATGACGAGCGGGTCCCATCGGCCAAAAACCCCTCACGCACGTAGGCTTAAACTGCGGCGTTGCATCCCTGTCCAGTGGGCCCTAGCCCCACCTGGCAGTTGGAGACGTGTTTAGAGGTGGACGCTTTCTCGCTGCCTTGGCGCCTTTCGAAAATCCGCTTTCGGCGTTGCCGCCCCAGCCGGTGCGGGCGCGTGCGCGTGCATGGGTCTTGGGCCATTTTCATCGCTGGGCCGCTTCGTCAGTTTGTTCGGCACGAAGGATTTTTATCCTTTTCCAGCGATTTAACCATTTATTAAAATACTAAATAGATATTGATTTATTTAAAATAGCTAAAAGCTCCCAAAAATCCTAGAAAAATTTAGATAAATATTAGAGACCATTTCTGATTTTATAAAAATATGAAAACGACAACTGTAATAGGAGAATGGTACTGTTGGTTTAAAATTGTAGATTTCTCATATAGATTTCTCATATAGAAAAGATTTGGTTAGGTTAAGTAATGAATCTGAGACAAATATTAATTAGAAACTAAACTGAGTTTTCCGAAGGAGGACCTCAAGCGCCAGAGTTCTACCAAGGCAAGATAGGTTGCATCTTGCTCTCCTATTTTGCAAAACTCACCCGTTTAACTGTTTTATTTATTTTTCTCGTGCATGAAATGATGGGAAGGGTTAGAAACATAATTATTCACACTGCGTCATCTACCCTGTGAATATAGCCATTTATTGCTGCCTTAATTATTTTCCTAGTCTATCGTTGTGCATAGATGCTAGTGCTCGTGGGTTATTAGTTGTTAGGTTAATCATCATTTATTTATTAATCTTGTGACTTGGTATATTTGGAGGTACTGAGTTACTTAATAACCTAATCAACTAAAATCTACGTGGCGTGTGTTGGTAAAGGTGGCAAGTCGGGCGGTTTTGTGGAATGAGGATTGTGGTGGAGGTAGTCATGACCTTGGTCTAAGGACCCTTGACGTGTGCTTATCCGTCCAAACCATACAAGCGCAACCATAAGTGCTACATGTGCTAGTCCTGGCATAGTAGTTAGGGAAAATTGTTAACACACTTTACCTTGAAAAGATCGAGCTGAGGTCCATGGGCTCAAGAGGGGACCCGAGTTGTCGAAACCTTAGAGGGGGTATCGGTGTTAACAGAAGAAACTAATGAATAGCCTTGTATTGTACTTGGTTTGTGCTCCTATGGAAGAGCTTAGACGCAAAAGTATCAGTCGGCTTATGGGTAAAGTGTGCTACACTCTGTAGAGGTAAAAACTGTCATGATAGCCGTTCCCACGGTCATGGGAGGGGAGGAAGGTCGCATATGGTAGTCTCATGTGTTATCTGTAATAACCTGATGGGTTGGTTTATTTGGAGTATTCGAGGTTTGTACATTTTTGCGGAGGGGCTTTCGAAGCCGAGCTCTGTTTGTTACATTGGGACTCTATTCATGTTTAATTATTTTTGACTGGAATAGATGTTTATGCAAATTAACCATCCTGTTCTTGTTATACCCGTGCATTCATATATAAGGATTCTTGCTGGGTAGCCGTGTACTCATTATACAAATCCACGGATATATTTTTTCAGGAGAAGATTCGGGTCCGGTTTGCTCGCAGGATCAGGGGGATTATGTACCGGATTTTGATCAAGACTAGTCTTTGTTCGAAGGGTCGGATTAGAGAGCATCGACATATTTATTCTTCTGTGTCATTTGAATTTCCGCTACTCTGAATATTACTATATGGATTTATGTAAACTATTGTAAAAAGTGGTTATGATACAATTACTTTTGCACTGTTATAATATTTACATAGTTATGATGATTGTGTTGTGATGCTCGACATAAATTGCTCATCAGTTGCTAGCATTGATTGCTGGGAGTAGCAATGGATCATGGGTAGATGCCGGTGAAGCCGGGGTTGTGACAATGGCGCTGACCTCGCCTAGTTACATTCTTTAGACAAGGGAATCGAGGAAGATTCGTACGAGTGCCATGGATACGACGGACAGGACTTCGATGGATCTGACGAGTCGTAGGGGTTGCTCCAGTCGCTGGCAGGACACTTAGCCGATATGAGATTCTTTTGGGTACATATTTTGGTGATAGCTGCAAACTCTGAACAATGTTTTGTATATTAAGGCGTGTATTATCCGTTTTACTAAAGGTATGTAATATTCAGGGATTTTATTTAATCGATCTATGCTTGTATCGGCTATGTGATCTTTCGCACTAGTGTACCGATTCAGGGACTAGTGCATGGGATTCCGACACTCAAAATAAGTTAAAATTGAGGTTGACACTATGCTGTTAATGCTGGGAAACAGGTAGGCTACGCGAGCGCAAAATCAAAGTTTTCTACCTCGAATCACCCAGAGCACATGCAAGTACAGGATCACAGATCGTTACCTTGACGCGCAGATGCAGCGGAAGCAATTTCTTGCGCGTAGAGGAAGTAGACGTACTCACCCAGATCACCACCGAGTGCTCACCCGTCCTCGCCGAGTGGTTCCTGAGTGATCATCGGTATTCGCCGAGTGGTTGCCGACTGCTCGCCGATTGCTCGCCGAAATTTCACCTGTGTTCGCTGACGATCCAACCGAACAGCGCGTCCGCGAACGGCAACGCATCTAGCGGTATCCACACGTACCAAGCAGGAACGCCTCACGGGGTGTGCTAGCACCTCGCCGTGCGGCTAGGGTTTCTGGAGAGCAAGAGGGGGGCGCGATGGCTAGGCGTGGTGAAGGCTCAGCTCATCTAATCACGCCCCTATGCCTCTCCTTATATAGTCACGCTAGTGGGCTTCGGCCGGCTTGGATTTCTATCTCCTACGTATATCATATCCACGCACAAACCCATTGAGCAGTTCCAACTTGTTAAGTGTGTGACCCGTTAGGTTCAGTGCAAGTTGGTTGTGGATCCGGAAACTCGTTTCCAATCCACCGATCAAAAGCGGCACCTAGCAGTACGTATTGATCCCCGAATGCACAGAATCATTATTCGGCTGAACCTTGATACACTCATATGCCGATCCCTTTGCCACCTGATACCAGTCATGCTCAAGGCGAGATGCACGTCACCCTTGTTGATAGCTCGACCAATTCACTCGGCTGTGGAATGGATACGAACCATGACTATCTAGGAGGGGCAAATTCCATCTTGATTATCACACCCCTGGCTATGTATCGTGGCATACCCAGTAGGCACCTTTATAGCTACCCTGTTACGGTGTAGCGTTTGATGATACCAAAGTATACGAGTCAACATGCTGGGCATCCATGACAATCTTAGGTCTAAAGACCATATAGGTATACCACTCGAGACTATACACTGATGGCGCTCTAAGAGATAACAACTCACAGCGTCCCGAAGTAGGTTTGTCCGACTGCCCATGTTCTCCAACATGCGTCCATCCAATTGGTTTGATATCTCTATATCTATGGTATGTGAAACATTACCATCAACCAATACGTATGCTGATCAGATCATAACCGCTCCTTGTAATTAATGATATGGATCAGGGACCCGTTTAGAATAAAGTCATATAACAATGTGTTTCACAATCAAATCGTACCAAATGGACAAAGCCATGACATTTATTCAAGGAACCGATAAACAACGTTATCATATGTACATGAACAAAGACGTGGTACATGACCTAGGGCATATCCCTTTCAGTTAACATGTTGTTGGGTTCTAAAAAATTATATTTCTGGCTTGGTATGAACAAATTAATTCAATTTGTGTGGGTTGGATCAGGTTTGACCCATTATCACACGTAAACAGAGGTAACGCACTAACAAGTCAAAATTATAAAGGTACATATTAACATGTACTAGATTTTTTTCCCTTACAAAACACATCCCAAAAGCGTCATGGTCGAAATATGGTTTCAAATTAAGTTCCGAATTAGTAGATTACATATTTTTCATTATATGATATTCATTGTGCCATTGTACTGCTATCGATTTGAAACACATCCGGACAAAAGCTGCTAGGATCCAGCTGTCTCTACCATTGTACATGCCCTTATAGTCACAAACGTATCGAGTAATTAGTAGAACGACAAATCCATCGCTGTTAAGTCTACACCTCTGGACTGTCTCCATCCACATTGTCTGCATATGCTATGGCTGAAAGAGATGTATCACCTCAGCAATATATCTAGGGGTTTTGAACGAAGAGAAATACCATGCATGCATTCCCCCCAAATCTGTTTCTCGTATCTTTTGCAGCCAATCCTATTTTCACATGTCATCCAATCCTATATATATGGCATGTGTTGTCCAGTATTTTTGGGTAAAAATTCCAGGGCATTTAAGACATGAGGCAAATGATAAAATAAATAACATGCACCTTTTGTTTCCCCTGCGGTCGTAATTTATTGTATTTTGCAGCGTGGTTGTTTGAGTTCATCACGTCAATCTTATCTAACGAGCAAGCCGGCCTCCAGCTGCGATAAGGGCCACACAAACAAGAACATGACCCCACAAGATCCACAACACTATCCATACAAGATTTCCTCCTCTCGACCTTGAATGTCTAGTTGGCAGAGGATGCTTGATGTCCTGAGGCTGGCCTTTGGACGCTGGACTGGAACTGTCTGCTATCATCAGTTTATAACCTTGTCGCATCAAGTACCAAGAGATATTTTGTTGGTCCAGCATTTTGGATGGCTGTGGAATGTCCACTTGAAGTTTTTTTTTAGGTTGGCCACTTGAAGGTTGGATCAAGATCAGGTGACTCCCATGAATGCAGCATCGTATATCATAGAGGGCACTGGTTGCCTTTTTGTGATGGTCCAGCCGACGCACATGCATCATGCAAACTGTAATAATAAGAGAGATACATTCTACATCTTGCTTTGTATGCATGTTCGGTGCAACCAAAGCAAAAGAATATGGGAATTGCTAACTACGGTCGCCTATTTTTTTTCTAAAAATTGAGACGATTCTTATGGCCATTGTACTTGATTTACGATTTGATACAATTCTTCTAGCAATTGTATTTTATTTAGGATTTGTGCTTCTCCATCAGCCCATGCCACCCCGCACCTTCCTATGTGTTTCTAACACATTGCCACCTATACTATTTAGGGTAGGCTTTGGCTTTTGATTGCACAAATTAATGGAGGCTCCACCCTTTAGGGCTAGGCTTCGCTTTTGATTGTATAAAGTTAACAAAGGCTATGTAGCAGAAGGTTGTGCGATGGCGCTTTAGGGTGGTGATGGCGCTGCCGAAGATATAGGTAGCCACAAGGCATTAGCTGTGGGAAGTTTGACGCACAAGGCAGGTGTCAAGGCACATGGGGTTTCATGGTTCAGCAGAAAGCGAGCAGAGCGGCTAGTGTCTTACCATAATAGGCAGGTCGGTATTGGCGGCGGTCTGGGTGGAGAGGCACACATAGTTGGTGTGGGGGAGGTGCACGAAGCTAGTTAATCTCATTAAAGATAAAGAGGTGAAAGGAGGACGAGCCACTGGCAGAAAGGAAGGAGACAACAATGGTTGGGTAACTAGCCTAACGGATTTCCATAGACTGAAGCCAACTTTGTCCAACATCTTTCATATTCTTATTAGTTGTAACATTTCTTTCGTGAAAATATGTGGTAATCAAAGAGTAGTATCTATGCCAGAAACAAACACAAAATGCAGAATGAAATGAATGGGCTAAAAACCAATTCACTAAGAAGAACAACAAATGGGTGAGCTAGACCGGTAACATTTCAATTAGAGTATTATTGATAATGTATCTCTCATCTACATTTTTTATTTTTACTCTTCTCAAAGTCACAGACACCAGGACCAAATACCCTTGGTTCATAGACTTTCACAATAAAGGCAGCACACTAATAATCAATATCATTTTGACCTATTCCTTATAGTCAGGATACATGCTTTTATATATATAAAAAAAGCACAAACTTACTGTGTTTGTTCACTGATCTATAAATGTCGTCACCTTGCAAGCTATTACTTCTAGCCATTGTTTTCTTTCCTGTTCTGAAGTATAAAACGAACAAACCGTGTCTTGTTTCTCCTAATTAAGATCTGACAGTCTCTATATCTACAACAAAATCTGGTGATCTTCAGTGTATTATGTTGTCATCCCTTGAACCTGGACTCCTGGAGATGAAATTAAATGCCTAAAAGGACATCAGATTTATAATCAATGGCTCAGGGTTCTTTATTTTGCTTCTGCTCTTATATGATTGCGGATATGTTATTTCCGGTAGGCACAGATGACGAAAATGGGCTCTCTGGGAGGAGTTCAATCTGGTTACTGCAATTAAAATAGAGCCATCCAATCAACTACAACAAACAAGCTCAATGATAATTAAGTTGGATTGCTATATTTGTGTACTACAGATTAATACTGCGAAATTAATACCTTTCTTGGTCGTCATACTTGTTTGCCGATGTGGGACTGAGTTGGCTTGTTGATACAATATCCAGTGGATCAGGCGAGACAAGAGGTGCAACTATGTCTAGTTCTTTGGAATCTGATTATGGCACCATTAAAGAAATCAGATTATGATAAAACACTAAAAAAATAGATTGTAGGTTGAATGGAACTGTTTTTTTTCTTCAAAAAAAAAATGACACAAACCTTTTATGAATGTATTCATTGTACTTGCATCCTCGATGCTACAATCAAAGAATGCAAATTGAGAATCTAATCTAAATTCAGAGAGACGCATCCTCTCCACTTGCATTAGTTTCTCTTGCTTCTCTATGAGCTGCTTCTTGATGAGCCTTGTGTCATCATACTCTGTCAGTAAAGAATTGATGTGTAAAAAGGAACAAACAACCTAGTAATCTTTGTAATAAGTTAAATGCTGAAATGCAGTCCTAGTAAGTAGAAGAGTGTTCTGATCTTTACCTGAGTAGAAATCTGGATCAACCTCAAACAATCGTTGGGGATAGTATTGGATCATGGGCTTGATTTTGTCCATATATGCCCTAAGACAATGGTAATTTGTAACACAATATGTATAAATGGAATGAAATTGGTTACAAATTGGTAAAAACCTTGTCTTGTGCATTTAGAAAAATGAGATTTTACCGCTCAATGCATTTGGATTTCTCCCTATAGGGTTTGACAAGTACTCTTGATCCGCATATGAAATGCGGGTTACGCCGCATCAGAATGGTGCTCACCGTCTCTGGGTTCTGAAAGCTCACAAATCCAAACATTCGTCTCTCTTGGCATGGAATCCTCACGTCTCTTACTAATCCGTATTGCCTACAAGATTTTATACACGTACAACGCATATAAGGAATGATTTAGTAAATATTCAATAATTCGAGTTGCAGGGGGAACATGCATATTTATACAAGATTTGGTTAATAATATCTTTAATATGTAAGGAGAAACACGTACATATTGGATACTAGTAATTCGAAAACCAAGCGAATGAGTTTAATATGAATGAATGAATGAAGAGGATGGATAATTGGAAGTCGAAAACTTTTAAGATATATAAGATGAATGAATATACGTTGGGTCAGAATTATGTCAATACCCAAAATAGTTTGCCACATCGTCTTCGGTAAAGGTGCTCTCAGCAGGGAAAGTAAGGTATATCTGATGTGAGCTCGTCGGAATCGAGCAAATGTCACCTCCTCTATCACTCCTGACATCCATGTAACTAGCAGCGTCTTGTGCGAGAACCACCGAGTGCTGCCCGTGTGGCCTGTGGCGCAATCCGAAATCAATCAATCAATACTTATGAAAGCATTGCATGGTAATATTTGAGTATTTATCAGATCTTACGTGTGGAATGGAATTAACCTCACCTTTCAATAACCCTGATCTTGTTGAGGCGAGAGAGCAGCTTGGTGAGACTGTAGCCGGCCTTGCCGTGGCGCTGGCTCTCGGTGAGGTAGCCGTCGGCCTGGAGACCCTTGCCGTACTTCTCGCCGTAGAGAGTCGGCAGGGAAGCGATGGACACCGGCTGCCCGCGCCGGGAGTTGAGCAGCTGTGTGATCTCCAGCTCCAGGGTTTCGAGTGAACCCGGTGTGGTGCCACCGTGCAGGTGCTGGTGGTCCTCGCCGTGGGCAGCAAACCCGTCAAAGTAGAGTTGGTTGTGGGAGTAGTGGCAGTTCTGACCGTTCTTGCAGATTCCCTTGATGAAGTAGTGGCAGGGACGTCGAGAGGCGACGCCATTGGACCGCCGGCCGGTTGCCCTCACCGGTAGCCCGCCGGCGCCGCCCCCACCGCCGTTGGCGAATGTGTCCTCGGTATAGTAGCACGCGCCCACGGCGTCGCTGTCAAGGCCGCCGCGCAGCGCAACACCGTGAACGTGCGGTGGGAACTCGTCTTCTTCTGCCGCCGCGGCCGCCGGCAGCGACTCCGGCCAGTACTGGTGGGGCGGCTGGACGTGGAAGCTTAGGGCTGGTGAGAGAGGGCGGACCTCAGATGGTGGCAGTGGGAGTGGGACTGCCGCCGGATAGGGGCAGTGCTGGCGGCCGTAGCCGCAGCACACGTAGATGGCCGCGAGAGTCGCATTGGCGTCGGCGATCTTGGCGACAAGGGCGGCGTCAGTGCCGTAGGCGAGCTGCACCATCTCGTCCTCGTCGGGCTCCCGGAGCAGGATGCAGCCCAAGATCTTTCGGGCGTTTTCTGGCTCCACCTTCTGCACCCTTGAGAAGGCCATCTTGGTCAACTCGGCGAACTCCATTGCCGCGCTCCAATCTTGGACATCTATCGATCTAACCCCCAAGGCCCCAACCGCGCTCTCTCTATCGATCTCGGCTCCCCTAGTGCACGATGGGAAAGGAAACAGGAGCGAAATGGTGAGTCTGTTCTGCGCCTTATAAACGGGAACAGGACAACGAGAGAGATGGCTCTGTTAGTTATTAATCTTGATTAATTTTGTTTATTATTTTTTTTGCATGCACGCGATGAGGTGTGCGGCTGCATGCACCTCGGCCGTTGAGTCAAATTAGTTAGTTTGTTAGTATCGCATTCTAATGGTTATCCAATGCTTATTAATTTAATGGACGGAAAAAAAAAAGAAACGATATATGCAAAGGTTGAGCCAACACAAATACGTACATGTCACTTGATTTCGTACGTGCTTCCATTCTTTCCTGGGTTTTGTTTCTGTACGTACCTGTTCGTTACTCTACGTGCATGCTTCGTGCCAAACGTGCTACTGCTACAGCCAGGATCGTCAACGTGCAACGTCGGAAACCAATAAGATGAGTTCATGTCGATTGTTGACTCGATCGTTGTTGTTTTGATCTTTGTTGGGCTGGTTCCAACAGGGTCGCAGAGATCGAGCCGCCAGTGAGAAACAAACAAATGAATTAGCTGCATCATCGTAGCCGCGCGCGCGCTTTGTTTGGATCTTTTGGAATGATGAGCGACGCAGCGCGTCTCGCAGCCCTAGGCTTGTCCGATTCAACAGTAAGTAACTGCGACCGCGAGGGCATGGGGGGATCAATGCTTTGATTTGTTGACCGCTAGTGGTAATTGGTTTTACTTAATTTGCGCGGTCATCCTCATCCCCAACAATATGAGCCGCATGTACAATGAGTAGCGACGACATGTACAAATTCTACCATTGTTTTCTTCACTGACAAATTTAAAAAATTGCATCGCACTATGTAGACATGCTTTTTCGAAAAGAGAAAATAACGTTATTGCTCGCTAAACTTAGTAACAAAATCTCACTTAGTCTCTTTGACTTACAACAGTTTGCAATCTAGCAACAAAACCATTTAAAATTTAATTAAATGCCGATGTGACAGTTAATTTTGTTGGTGCCAAGCGCATAGATTTTTAATGAGATTGCATCCACGTCACGTCTCTTCTCTCTTTCAGAAAATATCAACTTAAACTTTCCAAATTTCACTTTGAAAAACTATTGTGAATTTATTTTTGAAATTTAATATTGGTTTCCTAAAAACTAAATTTAAATTTGAATTTTAGATTTGAAAATTTTAAAAATTTTCAATTTAAAATCAAATATAACAAATTCTAAACTTTCTAAAATTAAATATTGATATGTTTTAAGAATTAAAAATATATAAAAAAGTTTCAAATACTGAAATCAGATTTTGTTTCAAAATTTTAAAATTTGTTTCTTTTTCAAATTATGGAATTTTCCTATTTTTTGTTTTGACTTTGTGAAAAAATAGGTAGTTACAAATAGATGTGTTTTGTCGGCCGAAGAGTTAATTTTGGGTGTGTTTGGTTATCCGTACCAAGTTAAATCTGTATGGGGTGGTACATGTTGAATGTGATCGTTCTGAGCGGTATTATTCATGTGAAATGTTTGGTTGGTTGAACATAGTAATACAAGATTTTGTTTCGTTCTCATATGGGACGGCGCAGAATTGTTCAAGTATTCAAGTATCATCAAATAACATTTTATGTCTATAGAAAATTCAACTTTACGCATGATCTTATTTTTGATGATTGAAACTATATTTAATTTTAAGTTCCATATTCAAACTAAATTTTAAATTTAACATTCAAAGTGGATTCAATATTCAAACCAGATTTTAAATTCAAGATACATATAACATTTGAATTTATGATTGGATTCAAATTAAAATCAAATTTTGATTTCAAAATTCAAACTAAATTTAAATTTAGTTCAAGTTTTTTATTCAAAACTCAAGTCAAATTTTTAATTCAGGATTCAAACATGTTTGAAACTACAAAATGATTTTAAATTACAAATCAACCCAAATTCAAAAAGGTGATTCAAATTTCAATTTTAAAACTCAAATAGGATTTTAAACTCAAGATTCAAGGTGTATTGAAAATTTAATTAATTTTTCAAATTCAAACAATTTTAAAAAACTAAAATTTAAAATTTCAAACCGATTTAGAAATGAAATTGGATTTGTAATCCAAATTGAATTTCAATTTAAATCGATTTGAAATTTAGTATACTTCAAAATAAAAAATATGAATTAATAAAAAATTTGATACGGTTCACCTGGCCAAACACATGGATGGACACATATTCTATACCATCCTATATATACAAGAATAATCTCATTTAAGTAACCAAACATTAGTTAACACGTTTGATTTATGAAGTAGATTTTGTAAATGGCACTCCTAATATAGATAGACATTTTGAGATAGCATATTTTAAAAATGACTTATATTGTAAAAACGGTTAATGATGGATTAATCACAATTAACATATGGGCAATTGTAACCATTAGCATGCTTAATATCACACTCCCTAAAACACTATTCATGTCTTATGAATAGTGGCATACATAGTGATTTAGGAGTTGGGATACAGGGACTATTGGGGATGACAGTTTACACTTTCATGAAATGTATATTTTCTTTTCAACTCACACCCTTTTGTACTATTATATTTAAACATTACAGTTTGTTACTAGCACACATGTCCGTGCATTGCAACGGGAGAAGTAAAAATCCTCACAAAATGACATTGCTCGAAGAGTTAAAGTACACAAGTTTAATACATAACCCATATATCATTACCTAAAAGACACAACTTTGTTTCATAATTCAGATAACATCATTTCAAGAACATAATTTTGATACATAATTCAAATAACATTGCTTCAAGTACGTAACTCTGCTTCATAATTCAGCATGGTAACCTTTATTGATGAAGCTAACAGAAGTATTTACACCGGTGTGTCGCTCCAAAACTTGAATGCATACAGCTGCATCGTCCTATATGCAAGAAATGAAACAAAATAGTAAGCAATATAATAGTTACACATATCTTTCATGTAACAATTGACTAATATCTAGGCCCTTTTTCTAAGAGAAACAAACAAAATAGACAATAGAGACTTAAGAGATGCATATATACCTTGCAAGACCATCGTAGCAACCTATTATCACTAAGATGGCAAAAGATACATAGTTGAACAACACTGGAATACATGTAAGGCAAACACGCATTGAGAACCACCTAAAGAAATCAAGAGGCCTAAACAATCAAAAAACATCTAAAGAAATCTAATAATCAAGTGAGCTTCTACTGTTTCCTTCTCTTGTGTTTCCTTCTAGAAGAAGGTGCTCCCTGCTAGCTTCTCGTCTCTACATATGCTAAGGAAACAACGGCATATGAAAGTCATAATTTAATCAATGATCAATATGGACATAACATGCCTAACAATCTCTGAAACTTGATGTCCTGTTCTCTAACTCCTGCCATCCATGGGCCCGTACGTTGCAACATAACTACAAAGAAAAGTGAGGAAAACAAAAATTGAATCAACCTAAGAGCTTCATATCATGTTGCAAAGGCCATACTTAGAATTTTTATGCATGCACTCAACTTTTAAAAGGGAAAACATTAGTAGCAACTAAATTCATTTCCCTCATCTATTCATTTCTCTTTTTCATTAAGAACCACAAATTCAAACAATTTCTAACGCTTCAAATTTTTCTTAATCTTGCATATCACCATGAGGAATTATCATATCAAAAGACAACATAAAGGTACAACCTTTGTATAGTTACCAAAACCCGATAGATTTGGTATGGAATGGTTAAATAAAAAAGGTACAACTTGCGCACCTTCCTGATGCTCTTAACCATGAAGTGCAGTTTTAATCACCAGTACTGATCTTTTTCGCTTACCTAGAACACACTATCATATTTTGTACATGGAAAAAGGGTAAATTAATTCGAAGATGTAAAAAACACAAAGTAGTAGCAGTAGCACAAGTATCACAATAATGGTTAAGGTGAACAATGCAGTGAACTGCAGTTGTCCTTATTGGAATTATTGCTTGACCCTGTAGCCTGATTGGTGCTATCAAGTTGAACTTATGATCTTAATTCACCGGAGTTGCTTGATTGAGATTTCAAATTTAAGGTGGAGCTTTCTTGACCTTGGTTTTCCCATGGCTGTTTACGAGGAAATTAAATGCTAGAAAAATCATTGTCACAAGGCATGTAAGATCTCAATCGAAAGTGTGTCGTACCCTTGCCCATCTCGGCACCCTTGCATCTCAGCATGCTTGGCAGTGACGGCCCAGTAGGAAATTGTGTGTCGTACACATAGAGTTGTTGCATTGCATCTCAACTACCCATTTTTACTCATAAAAGCCTCATAACCGGATCGCTAAAAGATAAGTTATCCTTCGCTCTCATTCTTTTGGGCCGGCGGTGAGCAAGACGATCATTACTGCATTTCATATTCTCAAATACTTCCTCCACACTACAGGAATCCGAACTGTATCGGTCAACTATATTTACGTCGGCCCAAAGAAAGCCGACGTAAATAAAATGGTTATTTACATCGGCCAGCACAAGCTGATGTTATCGGGACTTGGGCCTGTTTGGTTCGTATCTAAATTTGCCACACCTAATGTTAGGCACAACATAGTTTGTTCAGCAGGTGTTTGTTCTGTGCCACAACTGTGGCTTGCCACACTTTCTTAGTAACTAGACGTCCGTCATAGGCTTACATTTGGACACAGTTTGCCACAAGTGTGACGCCGAATTTCTTCGCCACACCTTTGTGGCTTGCCAAACTTTGCTAAGGTTAGGCTAGACAATGTTAGTCAACAACCAAATAGGCTCTTAGCGCTGGAAGGTGTCATGCTGACCTTTTTTACGTCGGCCATGTGTACTATTTACGTCAGCTTGGCTGACGAAAATAATGGAACATATATTTACGCGGGCTATAAGCCGATGTAAACACTATTCTAGGGCCCACCCACCACTGATTGAACCTTAGCCTCCAGCTCCCACTTACGTTGCTTCCGAACCCGTGCCCTGTCATCGCCCCCAATGCCGCGAACCGGCTCTCCGACGTCGCCACTGTCCCCGCCCCGTGGCAGCCGCCACTCTACCGTCGTCGCCCTACAACCGCTTCCTCGAACTCGCGGAAGCCGTCCTTGCGTTCACCCCTCAATAGCTCCGCCAGATCAGGATCTCCCTGCGCAAGGCCACCTACCTCCATGACCTTGCTCGTAAGTATGCCTCTGGCATCTTCTCTGATGCCGCCGTTATCAATATGATCAACTGATACCTCGCTACCATGCTGTCTGAGCGGTGGTGCCCGTATCGCTTCGTCGGGGCATGGTACATGTGGCAACTCATTGAGTCCAAGTCACCACAGACGGCACCGGGCTATCCCTGTTGAGCCACTTGCCCTACCTGCTCCCGGCGAGGAGCTCATGCTAGAGAAGCAGTAGCAATGAGGTGTCATCCAAATGATCGATCGGCTTTACATGCTTCTAGGGATGGGATAAACTTGGTATCAGTTCTGCAGTTTTCCTCATTAGTTCTCGGTATTAGATGGATAGTCACACTGTGAATCTATTGCTTGCTTTGTGTATATCATTGTTCTGTGTTGTTGAAGAAGGCACCACGTTAGTGTTGGAACTGATGATCTGGGAAAACAATTAATCAATCAATTGGCATTGTGTCATTCTTTCGTGTAATTATGTTTAGAGGTCATGAATACTGGGGCTGCCCGTTATTTGAGATCATGTAAAATTATGTCTAGTGTTTAAGAATGACCCATCATAGTTGTGCATACTTGTAGTTTGTTTAAGGTGAATTTATTTAGAGCATGGCACAGATAAGAAGCCCTCTTATGAGAGCATTTACAAGCATTCAAACGTTGATTACTTGGTGAGAAACATATTATCATTGTTTTCATCTCTATAACGTTGTTTGTTGGAGCATATACGAAATTGTGTTGAGCTAACAATGTGTGATTATAGACTTGTAGTTCAGGGCATTTAGAAGCATTCCATTGTTGATTACTTTGTGAGAAAAATGTTATTGTTTCCATCAATGCAATGTTGTTTGTTGAGCATTTACAGAATTGTGTTCAGCTAACAATGTGGGGGCAAACTCATTATTATATCGACAAGGCAACGGTGGCCTACTGCGACAACATTTCTGCCGTCTACATGTCGGCGAACCCTGTCCATCACAAGCGCACGAAACACATCGAGCTTGACATCCACTTCGTTCGCGAGAAAGTGGCTGTGGGCGAGCTCCGCGTGCTCCACGTTCCAACCGGGCAGCAGTTCGCCGATGTCATGACAAAAGGACTCCCGACAACTACATTTGAGGCCTTCCGCTCCAGTCTTTGCGTCGCCGATGCCCCGCATTCGACTGCGAGGGGGTGTTAACGGATGCCTCTGTAACTGCTTGCCGCTTCTGTACGCACGCCGGGCTGGGCGCGTCACCACGCCCACCACCACCACGATCACCACGCCACTCCCCCATTCTCGTAGCTAGTGCTGTACGTGGGATTAGTGGCCTGGCCTTTTGTATCTATACATGTATTCCCTGAGAGCAATACAAGGCGGTGTGTTGAGTCCAATTCTGTCTCACTAGCGGAGGTGCGGGACGGTACCGCGTCGATCTAAGGAAGGGGGAGGCCGCCGCCCGGAGCCGAGGAAGGGGGTAGCCGCCGCGACCTGGGCGCCGTCGCGCCGTGGTGGAGCGCCGCACCGGTGGTCACCACCGTGTTGGTGAAGGGCGCCACGCCAAGGGTGCGCCACCGCGCCGTCGGCGTGGAGAGAGGATGGGGGCGGAGGCGGGTGCGCCGCCGCGCCAACAAGGGCGCGCCGCACCGTCGGCGTGGAGAGCGGCCGGGGGCGCCGGGGACGGCCAAGCCGACGGCGGATGGCGGTGGCCGCGGATGGAGCCGGCGTGGGGACGTGCTCGCGAGGGGGGTTGCGGTTGGGGACGGGGTGGAGCTGGATCTGACGGAATGGAAAGTAATTAATGGTGCAATTAATAGATATGATTTTGAAAACCACCGTTAGCTTAACGGGTATATTTCTGTGAAACCCAATAGCCAAATACTAATCAACTCAAAGATCAGTAAAACAATCAACAGTGGATGAAGGCGGAGCCTAGGCTCCATTGCTATCCACCCTCCATCTTTCTTTGATCACATTGATATACTCAACATGCAGATTAACGGATCATCTACATGCATACCCGTTAAGACAATAATACTAGCATTTTATTAATGAGCTACTTTATTTCCTTAATCAGTGCGTGCATGCCTCATTTAATATACTCAAAATGAAGGTGCCGGTCTAGAAAAATTTTAACGCTGATTTATTTGAAATTTCCATATATAAACATTTGTTATCTGTAGAAAATATTTTCTTGTATGCCTTGGAGGAAAAACATCATGCGTGTATACTCAGAATACATGCATTTTTTCAGGTGTATACATGCTTCTTTTCAGAATAAATATCATGAGAGTATACGCTGAATACATGCATTTTTTCAAGTATATACATGCGTGTATAAAAAAGCATGTATTCAGAACATGCCAAGAAAACTTGCTCGTACAGGACATGCGCCAGGAGTTCAATCGAGTATGCACTAAATGGAATTTTTGCAATTAATCTTGTATACAGTAAATCGGGTATATTGCAACTCGCAACCATGGACGGGTATATTATTTTCGGCTAGTTGTCATTGGACCAAGACTACTGTGGCCAACGTCCCACATTAAAATTAGAAGAAAAAACCAAGAAACGGATCAATTATAAAACTATATATATTACATAAGGCTTCAGAGATGTTCCACAGAATTCTAACTACAAACAGTAAGATATTATGTCGTCATCTGAGACGCCACCTTCATCATCTTCATCCATGAACTGTACAGGCCTAAGAAGCACATCCATTATCGTTGAACGCCTCGTTTGCCTGTACCTAGAAACAAGTGAGTGCCATTCCAATAGCATCATCTTGCATCGAGTCCTCTGCACATAGATCTTTGGCGCCCGGCAAGTACTGGAGGACTAAATAACCAGCATGATAAGAAATGTCAACCATGAAATCCGGGCAAAGTGAACGCCCTATCATTTGAACATGGCAGACATTCTCAACAATTTCCCATGCAAAAAAGAAACAGATTATCAACATTTCAGCATTGGTATTGAGCATATATGAGGAAGTGTCCATACATACACCCAAAGTAACTATACTCCATTTGCATGTGAAGGCAACATATAATCAAAGTGCACATTTGCATATTTGCCAGTTATTTTCACACAAAAAAAATGTTGTATGCACCCTTTGTTGAAGAGAAATATAAGAACAGATATCAGGTGACCAATCAACATGAAGAAGCTGAGCATTGAGAACTCACCATATGGAAGTAGGTCAAGGGGCAAATAAAGATATTAGTCACATGTAGCTGTGCACCAACTGGAGGCTAGAGCTAACAACCTTTCTATAGCTCAAGCATGGCTCAAAGTGATCAAATCAATCCCTGCTTTTTTTAACTAAATACGGAAAGCAAGATTGCATATTTATCATCTTTCACACAGCAATGAAGTTGACAACACTGACATAACAACATCCAAATTCGCAACTATGATGAGGAAGGTGCGTGCAGAAGGTGGCCACCACACCGCGTGATGAGAAAGGCGCGCAGCCGCTCCAGAAGGAAAGGGGGCAGCGTGCCGGCCGCCCCTGTCGCCCGTGGAGGAGAAGGGGGCGGCGGCGAATCGGGGGACGGCGCTGCAAAGGAGGGCGCCACCGTGCTAGCTGTTAACGGATGCCTCTGTAACTGCTTGCCGCTTCTGTAGGCACGCCGGGCTGGGCGCGTCACCACGCCCACCACCACCACGATCACCACGCCACTCCCCCATTCTCGTAGCTAGTGCTGTACGTGGGATTAGTGGCCTGGCCTTTTGTATCTATACATGTATTCCCTGAGAGCAATACAAGGCGGTGTGTTGAGTCCAATTCTGTCTCATGGTATCAGAGCGCCTCTGATCCTACCTCTGTTCCCCGTGCTCTGCTTCGTTTTCCTCCGCTGCCAATGGACGATCCACTCGTCAATCCACTCTTCGCTTTCCAAGGTTCAGTCCACGACTCTTCCTCAGATGGCGGCGACGTCCTTGAGATTCCAGAGCCCTCTGCAGCCGCGCTGCAAATGGTGAATATCAAGTCTCACGTCCCCGTCGTCCTCGACATCACCGAGCCGAACCATGCGCAATGGAAGTGCTTCTTCGACTCCGTCATCGGCAAGTTCGGCCTCGGCGGCCACACCTCTGCACCGCCAACCGCCGCTCAGCGCAGCGATGTGCAGTGGCGGATGGTCGACCAGTGCGTGGTTAGCTGGCTTTACAACTCCGTGTCGACCGACGTCCTCGACATCGTCCGCGTCCCCGACGCCACAGCTCACGGCATTTGGTCCCGCATCGACGATCTCTTCCGCGACAACCAACTCCACCGCGCCGTCTACCTCGAGGCGGAGTTCCGTAGCCTGTATCAGGGTGACCTCACCATCACCCAGTACTGTGCTCGGTTGAAGCAGCTCTCGGACGCGCTGCGCGACGTCGGCCAGCCCGTCTCTGAGCCGAGCCAGGTGCTGAACATGCTGCGTGGACTGAACTCCAAGTATCGACACACCATACCCGCCATCACCTCCAAGCATCCACCTCACACATTCCTCTCCGCCCGCTCCTACCTCCTTCTCGAGGAGCTCTACGACAAGGAGCACGAGAAGATGGCGACGCACCAGGCCCTTGTTGTTGCGCACACCGGTGCTCGACCGCCGCAGCCTTCCGGCGGTGGCTCGCGACCGCCACTTCCCACAGGAGGCGACGCCGGCGACCCGGGATCCGGCTCACGGGGGTCCGGCTACAGCTCCAACAACCGCGGGCGCTCCAGGAGGAATCGTGGCCGCGGATCTGGCGCCGGCGGCTATTTCCACGGCGGCCCCTCCGCCGGCAACAGCGGATCTGCGCCTCGTCCCCAACAACCTCCAGCTCCCTGGGCTGCGGGCTTTAACCCATGGACGGGTATGGTCCAAGCCTGGCCCATGCCGTTCCGCGCGCCGGGAGCCGGCGTCCTCGGCCCACGACCTGGTTCGCAGCCGCACCAGGCCTACGTCGCGGCACCTTCTCCAGTCGGGCCACCTGCACATTGCCCCGCCCCGTCTCCCACGACTGGCGCTTGGGAGCAGCAGTCTCTCCTCACCGCACTTGCCAACGCCGGCGTGCCGCCGGCAGGACAAAGCTCCTCCGACTGGTTCCTCGACACCGGCGCGTCGACCCACATGGCTTCCACCCCTGGTACCTTACACTCTCATCATTCTACACCTCTTTCTTCCCCCATCACGGTTGGCAATGGTGCTCTGCTCCCTGTCACTCACAAGGGCGTTGCTTCTATCCCAACTTCTTCATCCTCCCTTACTCTGCGCAATGTCCTCGTTTCTCTGAGCCTTATCAAAAATCTAGTCTCTGTCCGTGCTCTTACTCGCGATAACAATGTCACTGTCGAATTTGACCCTTATGGTTTCTCTGTCAAGGACCTTCCCACCCGCAAGGAGATGCTCCGATGTAACAGCTCCGGTGATCTCTACCCGGTGCAGCTTCCATCGCCCCACGCCCTCCACGCAACCACCGTCTCCGTCGACCTGTGGCATCACCGTCTCGGCCACCCCGGCCGGGACTCTCTCGCCAAGACTCTGCAGTCCTTCGACTTCACCTGCACGCCATCTGAAGTTCATCGTAATAACTTCGTATAGCATACATTATACGAAGTTATACGAATGTGTTTCGCTGCTCCCTCGACTGGTCCTAGGGACCCTCACTGTGTTGACTGGACAGAGATATCCGCAGTGACAGAACCTGAGGTACACACTATATTCAGCTCCACTCCTGGTTTGGCAGAACTGATCTGTAATAAGAAGTTGACTTGGTGCGAAGAGAGGCACTGCGAATTCTTTGCCACTCTACTAGCTGCTGAGGATCAGTCAGAATTTAGCTACTATCATTCAGTCAACGGCAATGTTCAGGGCATCACAGTGGCGGATATGAACCTTGCGTTGGGTACACCAGATTCTGGCGCCGATCTAAATGAGATGTTGGTGATGATTGCTTTGAAATAGATAAGTGTTCAGCATGGAGTTCATCTATTATTGGTGATGATTGCTTTGAAATAGATAAGTGTTCAGCATGGAGTTCATCTATTATTGGTGATGATTGCTTTGAAATAGATAAGTGTTCAGCATGGAGTTCATCTATTATTGGTGATGATTGCTTTGAAATAGATAAGTGTTCAGCATGGAGTTCATCTATTATTGGTGATGATTGCTTTGAAATAGATAAGTGTTCAGCATGGAGTTCATCTATTATTGGTGATGATTGCTTTGAAATAGATAAGTGTTCAGCATGGAGTTCATCTATTATTGGTGATGATTGCTTTGAAATAGATAAGTGTTCAGCATGGAGTTCATCTATTATTGGTGATGATTGCTTTGAAATAGATAAGTGTTCAGCATGGAGTTCATCTATTATTGGTGATGATTGCTTTGAAATAGATAAGTGTTCAGCATGGAGTTCATCTATTATTGGTGATGATTGCTTTGAAATAGATAAGTGTTCAGCATGGAGTTCATCTATTATTGGTGATGATTGCTTTGAAATAGATAAGTGTTCAGCATGGAGTTCATCTATTATTGGTGATGATTGCTTTGAAATAGATAAGTGTTCAGCATGGAGTTCATCTATTATTGGTGATGATTGCTTTGAAATAGATAAGTGTTCAGCATGGAGTTCATCTATTATTGGTGATGATTGCTTTGAAATAGATAAGTGTTCAGCATGGAGTTCATCTATTATTGGTGATGATTGCTTTGAAATAGATAAGTGTTCAGCATGGAGTTCATCTATTATTGGTGATGATTGCTTTGAAATAGATAAGTGTTCAGCATGGAGTTCATCTATTATTGGTGATGATTGCTTTGAAATAGATAAGTGTTCAGCATGGAGTTCATCTATTATTGGTGATGATTGCTTTGAAATAGATAAGTGTTCAGCATGGAGTTCATCTATTATTGGTGATGATTGCTTTGAAATAGATAAGTGTTCAGCATGGAGTTCATCTATTATTGGTGATGATTGCTTTGAAATAGATAAGTGTTCAGCATGGAGTTCATCTATTATTGGTGATGATTGCTTTGAAATAGATAAGTGTTCAGCATGGAGTTCATCTATTATTGGTGATGATTGCTTTGAAATAGATAAGTGTTCAGCATGGAGTTCATCTATTATTGGTGATGATTGCTTTGAAATAGATAAGTGTTCAGCATGGAGTTCATCTATTATTGGTGATGATTGCTTTGAAATAGATAAGTGTTCAGCATGGAGTTCATCTATTATTGGTGATGATTGCTTTGAAATAGATAAGTGTTCAGCATGGAGTTCATCTATTATTGGTGATGATTGCTTTGAAATAGATAAGTGTTCAGCATGGAGTTCATCTATTATTGGTGATGATTGCTTTGAAATAGATAAGTGTTCAGCATGGAGTTCATCTATTATTGGTGATGATTGCTTTGAAATAGATAAGTGTTCAGCATGGAGTTCATCTATTATTGGTGATGATTGCTTTGAAATAGATAAGTGTTCAGCATGGAGTTCATCTATTATTGGTGATGATTGCTTTGAAATAGATAAGTGTTCAGCATGGAGTTCATCTATTATTGGTGATGATTGCTTTGAAATAGATAAGTGTTCAGCATGGAGTTCATCTATTATTGGTGATGATTGCTTTGAAATAGATAAGTGTTCAGCATGGAGTTCATCTATTATTGGTGATGATTGCTTTGAAATAGATAAGTGTTCAGCATGGAGTTCATCTATTATTGGTGATGATTGCTTTGAAATAGATAAGTGTTCAGCATGGAGTTCATCTATTATTGGTGATGATTGCTTTGAAATAGATAAGTGTTCAGCATGGAGTTCATCTATTATTGGTGATGATTGCTTTGAAATAGATAAGTGTTCAGCATGGAGTTCATCTATTATTGGTGATGATTGCTTTGAAGTAGATAAGTATTGTCTTGCCAGTAAAAGCTTGCTTGTGCCGAGGCTATGTACAACAACTTCTCCATCTCAGTACTATAATTGGGAAGGTGCTATACTGGATTTTTTTTATAGTGGTGAATTACCAGCTAGCCAATTGGTAAATTTGGCAAAGCGGACTTTCTCTAACCGTGTTTTGCAGTGGTGGGTGGAAGTGCAGCAAGGTGATGATTATTGTACATCATGGAAAGGTATGAGGGATGCGTTAAGACGCCGATATGATCCACCAATTCAGAAGTATGTCCATAAACCGAAGAAAGTTGCAACTACTTGTGCCCCCAAACAAAAAGATAAGAGAAACATTTTTGTTGATGCTGTCGTGCTGAAGAAACCTGTTCGTCAGAGTTCTGAAATTTCTTCCACACTTGAGGCTCTTTGCAAGGAACATGATGATATTTTTTTAGCCATACAACCGTCCATGAATGACATTAATCAGTTGCTTGCACCAAAGAAGACTGTTGTCACTAGCAATTTTTCTTCTTCTAAAAAGTGCATGAAGGAAGCTGCTACTCCTAGCGAAGAGAAGAAAGAAGCTCCAGTGCTGCGTGATGATGGCCTTATTGAACCTCAAATTGATATCGTTGATGATGCATCAAATGGTTTATCTATGATGGCACGAGAAGTACAGTCTGATGGTACAGCTGTTAATGTTAAAGGGCAGCGCTCTAGTATCTTTCAGTCAGAATGTAAAATTCAGGACAAGGTATGCAAATTGATAATTGATGGTGGTAGTTTTACTAATGCCATCAGTTCAGATTTAGTGCATTCTTTGTCTTTGTCTACGCGGAGGCTTCCGACGCCGCGTTATATGCAGTGGATGAATAAAAGTGGTATGTTGAAGATTACTCACAAGGCGAGAATTAAATTTTCTATTGGAAATTATGCTGACACAGTGGATTGTGATGTCGCGCCAATGAATGCTTGTCATTTGTTGTTGGGTAGGCCATGGCAGTTTGATCTTGATGCTTCACATGGTGGTCGTTCCAATTGTTATTCATTTATGCACAAGGGAGTTCATCATGTGCTCAAACCAATGCTCGAGAGTGCTATTAAGGCTGAGGTGTTTGCTACTGTGAAAAAGAAGAAAATACAGGCTGCCGAAATTACACCAAAGCCGAGGACGGCTTTGCTTCAAGAGGGAGAGAATGATGTGGCTACAGACATTGTTTTAGTTCAAGGTGGCAAAGATGATATGGCCATCCAAGCTTCAATTGTTGCTGTAGAAACAAATAATTTGGTTGGTGATGTGTCCAGCAATTCACCAATTGATTCAGCTAGTAGTAATGCAAGGAAGTACCAAGGCCCAATTATTCCAGAAGGTGAGGATCGTGTGTACATCGGTTCTCCAAAGGTTATTTCTGAAAGTTCAAGTAAACATCCCAAAGATTCGGCTGATAGTTATTTGAAAGTTCATGCTAATCAAAAGAAAGAGAAAATTGTTATTTATGCTATGCAATGCAAGCCTATAATTTGCAGTATTGGGAACCAAAAGAAAGAAGGGCATGAATTTATATCAAAGCCGAGGACGGCTTTGTTTCAAGAGGGAGAGGATGATGAGCCCCTGGCTCCTCAAATTATGTCAGCTAGCAATCAGAGGCCGCGGGCTAAGCGAATCCATGAAGCACATGCCAACTTGGGCCATGATTTAAAGGAGATTTGGAGAGGGCCAACAAGGATATGGAGAGGGATGCAACGTCGTCCAAATTGCCAAATTACAGTTGGAGAGTCAGCCCACAAGTCTAATTCCGAATCCAGTTCGAGCCCAGTTCGGAATCCAGGAGCAGTCTGTATTAAAACGGGTGCCCAGGTTGCATACGGACTCCGTTTTCGGTGTTCTACCACTCGTTGGAAAGATAATTTCGAGATCTTTCCAACGCATCCAGGCCCATAATCAGATTCATTATGTGCGAGTCGCAGTGGTCGAAACAATGTCGGTCCGAGTCTGTTTCGAGTCTAGGTCGAGTCGGAGTTGAGTTTTGGCTGGCCTGCGTGCCATATAGCCTAGGGCCGGCGCCCATGTATGGGGAGATTGAGTTATTGCGTGTTTTTCTAGGGTTTCTTCCCCAAGAACAAGAAGAGGGCATCCCTCTTCGATCTATCCTGCCGATCTTGAAGATTGTGTTGAGACCGTGATCAAGCTGCTGCTTGGGTGCGTGTCTTGATTCTCGTTTGGATCTCCTCTTCTGATCGTGGTTCGTCGTGGCCGCGGGTGGAAGATCTCATCTAGGATTTGGATTGCATCTACTGTAAGCCAATCCCTCTATCTATATGTGCTAGTGCTTGTGTATGATTAATCAAACAGGATTATTCGGTAAATTGTTGAGGAGTCCAATTATCTCTGGTTATTATCTTCTCCGTGAGATTCATCTACAATAGTACTGCTGCGGGAGTTTGGTTACTGCTAGAGTTTAACTACGTAGTCCTGCTGTTGTGCGCTTGGAAATATTATATCAATATTTGCTTCCAAGATACTTGTGGATTGTGCATGAACCTTATCGCCGCTGTTCTTTTCGGAATATTGAATCAGCCACACGTTACATTCAGAGTTGGATTTATTTTCCCTGTCGTGCATACTAGTGGTGACTTCGGCTCAAGTGAAATTCAGTGGAAGCGTTAGCTTATTTGAACTACCGTGAAAGATCGGGAAAATATACGGGCACCGTAGGCGTGTCCTCATCAACCACCCTTCTTAGTAGCCCGGTGCGGCGGCCAAGCCTACGGGGGCTCAGGCCGCGCGGTCTTCCCAGACAGGCCTGGTGCGATTTGGCGATCCGGGTACAGATCCTTCGTACAGTGAGAGGAAGAGGGAAAGCAATACAAACCGTGAAGACACAAACTATTTACCCTGGTTCGAGTCCCTACTGCCGGGTAATAGCTCTACTCCAGCCTCGTTGATTATATGGTGGAAAACAGTACAAAGGTGCCGAGACCAGGCTTGAAGGCACCTATGCCGAGCTTACAAAGGTGGCGACTAAGGACTATGGCTACTGCTAGGGAAGCTTTGGATGCGTGTGTTGCTTGGGTGACTTGAGGAAGATGCTGAATCGCCTTCTATCACCTGGCCTTGACTGGGTCCGAGGCCTTTCCTTTTATAGGCGCAGCGGGTCGCCCGAGTCGCCCGGAGCTGATGCGGCGGGTCGTCCGAGTTGCTCGGAGCTGATGCGGCGGGCCCGCGCCTGTCTCTGCTTTAGTGGCAGTGCCCTTGTCTCATTCCGGGGCTTGGTCTAGTCTCGAGCCTGCAGGGAGAAGCTGGTCAGGTTAGTACTGGACACGTGTTTGTCTTGGGGTGCCAATACGGGGAGAAAACCTTCTTTAGGGAGAAAGCACTTTCCCTTTATCCCCGATATAGCATTGACTGGACCGGGCCAGCCTCACGCCGCCCGTTGGGGGCGTCGCGTACTGTAACAACCGTCGCTGTCTGCCAAAGGGGGCAAACGACAAACCGTGCTGCCCGCGTGCTTCTCCCCGGGCTACGGGTTCCCGGGGAGACAGTTCTTCCCGGTCAAGTCTGGGAAAAGTGTGGTGGGATATGACAGTTGTTGCCACCTACCCACTGACAGGCGGACTGCCTGCGGGACCCTCTCCCGGGCTAAGGATAGCCCGGGAGGTGCGCCGTGCTCCTGGCTGGGATCCAGGGAGGCGCGATTGACCAGGTCAAGCCCGAGGGAAACCCTGGCGGGCTAGACGCTTCCTTTAGTACGGCCAGTGGAGGCCTTTTGGACCTTCTGTACGTGCGGTGGGCCGGTACGAAATCGGCCCAAGGCCCGTCTCGGGATGGGCTACTTATCAATCACCAACAGCCAACCCTCGAGCCTCGAGCGGGTCGCGTGGCGAGCCGGTCTGAGGTTTAGGAAAAGATCTCCGTCACGCGCTGCGCGAGAAGACTCGGCTAAGGTTTTTGGGAGCCATGGGAGCCAAAGCCTCGGCATTGAATATGATTTGACGGAAACGTGGGGCAGTTACACCCCCCTGGGCACGACTCCCACGATCTCCACTTTGACCGTTGGCTTCCTTGATAAGGCAGTGTTTCGCAGGGGGAACTCTTACTTGCAGAATCATCCCCTTTGCCTCTTTCTTTGCCTCCTCCTTTCGCTTCCGGCCTTCTCGCTTCCTGCCGCCATGGTGTAGAAGTGCTCCGGAGTGCTTTATCCTTAGCCGTCGGATTTTGGCCACGGGCTTGCTTGAGATGGCCATGACTGAACTCAGCGTGACTCGTTATTGGGGGGAGGTTTTTTTGAATTGAATTGAACTGAAATGAAGGAAACTTACGACCTGATTAAGCGTAGAAGCGTTGAAGAAGGGAGATGTTCCATAAGCTAGGGAGTTCGTTCCCATCCTTATCAGCAAGACGTACCGAGCCCGTGCAGGCTGCGGACACTACTTTGTACTGTCCCTCCCACATGGGGCTGAGCTTGTTGGAGCCTGCGAGGTTCTGAATGCGACGTAGAACCAGATCTTCTACTTGCAGGGTCCTTGTATGTACGTTTCGTGCCGTGTAGCGACGCAGGGACTGCTGGTAGGCCACAGCCCGGAGTAGGGATTGCTCACGGCGCGCCTCGAGTGGATCGAGGTCAAGCTGCATCTCCTCGTCGTTGACCACGAAGCTTGCGAAGTCGACGCGATCGGATCCTAGTCTCATTTCTGTTGGGATGACGGCTTCCGAGCCATAGACGAGCCGGAAAGGAGTTTCTCCTGTAGCCCGGCTGGCCGTTGTCCGGACTGACGGTAGCTCGTCCACCCAACCTTGGTGTTTAGCCCTGAGGGCGTCGTAGACTCGCTTTTTGATGCCTTGGACTAGCTGTTCATTACCTCGTTCAGCCGCTCTGTTACTCTGTGGGTGGGCCACAGAAGCCAGTGCGAGCTTCATGCCGATTTCTTCGCAGTAATCGTTGAACTCCCGGCTCGTGATTTGGGTGCCATTATCAGCGATGATCTTGCTAGGCACACCAAATCTTGCAACGATGCTTCGGAAAAAATGTACCGCGACAATTGCAGTGATGTTGGAGACCGGCTCGGCCTCGATCCACTTGGTGAAGGTGTCGATGGCTACGAACAAATACGTTTTGCCACCGAGCCCTTTGGGGAACGGTCCTAGGAGGTCCATGCCCCAAACCGCGAACGGCCACGTCAGCGGAATTGTTTGCAGCTCATACGCGGGCTGATGCGTCATCCGCGCATGATACTGGCAAGCTTCACAGTGCTTAAACAAGGCTTCTGCGTCGCTCATCCCAGTGGGCCAATAGTAGCCCATGCGAAATGCTTTGCCGACGAGGGTTCTGTGTGAGGCGTGTGCGCCGCAGATGTCCTCGTGAATGTCGGCTAGAAGGTACTTACCTTCTTCTTGGGTAACGCACTTACAAATCACGTCATTAGCACCCCTTCGGTACAGCAAGCCCCCATGTAGACGGTAAGCTCGGGCTCGCCTTTTTAGCTGAGAACGCTCAGCAGCGTCCTCGGGCAATGTCCCCTGCTCCAAGAACTGGATGAATGGCGTCATCCAAGATGTGTTTTGCTTGAGGAATGAGACAGTACCGGATGTCTCGGTTTGGGGGGTAGAAGGCGTCCCCATGGCCTCCTCTCCGGAGGGAATGGAGGGCTTTAAAAGGTGTTGCACTAGCACCCCAACGGGGCCGGTTCTTGTGAGGATCCGAGCTTGGCGAGCTTATCAGCTTCGCCGTTCTCTTCTCTGGGAATGTAGCTGAAACACTTCTCCAGTTTCCTCACTTCCGCCAGGTACCGTGCCAGCGAGTCGTCAGTTGCCTGAAACTCCTCCCTGACCTGCCGCAAAGTGTATTTGTATGACGTGTTGGGGTCGCTCTCCATTGGGGGAGATGAGAACGAGACCGCATCCTGATCGCTCGGACTGGTGTGAACCGTCGAAGAATAGAGTCCACCGACCATTTCCCCCGTCTTGACCTGGAGAGCTCATCTTTTGGTCATCTGGCCTGATCAACTCTGCAACGAAATCAGCCAGGGCCTGGGCCTTGATCGCGGTACGGGATACAAACTGGATGTCAAACTCACTCAGCTCGACTCCCCACTTCGCGACCCGTCCAGTGGCCTCCGGGTTTCGGAGAATGTCCTTGATCGGGTAAGTAGTCAGGACAATGACTTGGGGGGCTTAGAAATAGTGACGCAACTTGCGCGAGGCCATCAGCAAGGCATAGCACAGTTTCTGAAGGTCGGGATAGCGCTTTTTCGGCCCGGTAAGCACCTCGCTCACGTAGTAGACGGGCTGTTGCTTCCCTTCTCGTTCCACTGCTAGCACCGCGCTTGCGGCGTTTGGTGTCACCGAGAGGTACAGCAGGAGGACTTCCCCGAGCTTGGGAGTGGTGAGGACGGGTGGTGAGGCAAGGTACTGCTTTAGCTGCAGAAACGCGGCCTCAGCCTCCTCAGTCCACTCGAAACTATCGTGCTTGCGGAGCAGCTTGCAGAAAGACACGCTTCGGTCTCTGAGGCGGGAGATGAAATGGCTTAAGGCCGCCATTTTGCCTGTGAGAGACTGGATGTCCATTGACGCAGGTCGGCGACCTCATCTTTTCGATGGCCTTGATTTTCTCGGGGTTCGCACCGATGCTCGCCTCGCGGATTACGTAGCGTAGGAGCATGCCGGACTTGACGCCAAAGACGCACTTCTCGGGGTTTAGCTTGACCCGGTACTGTCTGAAGCTGTCAAATGTTTCCCGTAGGTCGGACACGTGTTCACGGGCGTCCTTGCTCTTGACTACGATATCGTCCACGTAGACTTCTACGTTGCGTCCTATTTGATCAGGGAGAGTTTTTTGCATGAGACGTTGGAACGTGGCGCCCGCATTTCAGAGACCGAAAGACATGGTCGTATAGCAAAATGTGTCGAAAGGCGTTACAAAGGAGGTTTTCTCTTCGTCCTCTTTACACAACGTGATCTGATGGTAACCGGAGTAAGCGTCCAAAAACTCATCAAGGCTGAATCAGCCGTAGCGTCAACTAATTGATCTATGCGTGGAAGGGGAAAGTTATCCTTGGGGCAGACGGAATTAAGGTCGCGGTAGTCGACACACATGCGCCACTTGCCGCCTTTCTTCTGGACGACGACTGGGTTCGCAAGTCAATCGAAGTGCTGTACTTCGCGGATGAAGCCCGCTCGAAGCAGCTAGCTGAGCTGGCTTGGGATGATCTTGGCCTTCCAGTCGGGAACACGCCTCTGACACTGCCTTACCGGTTTCTTGTCAGGATGGATAGCTAGCCTATGCTCGATCACCTCCATTGCGACACCAGGCATATCGGACGGTTCCCATGCAAACGCGTCCTTGTTAGCCCGGAGGAAGGTAATGAGCTCGAGTTCCTATTGAGGCT
The DNA here is from genome assembly GCA_005191435.1 of Raddia distichophylla. Lineage (NCBI taxonomy): Eukaryota > Viridiplantae > Streptophyta > Magnoliopsida > Poales > Poaceae > Raddia > Raddia distichophylla. The sequence goes on from SPJY01012978.1 coordinate 991,020, forward strand.
CGAGGTTGGTCCCCACGTGGGCCACCTTGGAGGGGTCTGCCTCCGTGAGGACGATGGTTTTGGTGGGCTCCTGCGGCTGCAATGCCACCTTTGGGCGCGCTGTGGAGCGCTCCTTGCTGCTGGGGCCACGGGTAGGGAGCTGGCCTACCATGGCCAGCGCGGTCTCGTCGCAGTCGTGGGCCGTCTTGTGGTTGCCCCGGACGGTGATGACTCCCTTTGGCGCCGGCATCTTCAGACAATGGTAGGCGTGGTGGGAGACCGCCATGAACTTGGAAAGCGCGGGGCGGCTCAAGATGGCGTTGTAGGGGAGCTCGGTTTCCACCACCTCAAAGGTGATGTACTCCGTCCGAAAGTTGGCAGAGGAGCCAAACGTCACGAGCATCACGACTTGCCCGACGGGGCGAAGCGACGATCCTGGGACAATCCAATGGAAGGGAACGGTGATGCCCTTGATTTTGGAGCGCGGGACCTGCATGAGGCCCAGGACGCACGCCGTGATGATGTCCAGCGAGCTCCTGCTGTCCACGAGGACGCGGTCGACTCGGGTGTTGCCGATGGTGGGGCACAGGACCAGTGGAGGCGCTACGGCTTGGAGAGATCGGCCGGGCAGTCCGTCACTGAAAAGGTGATGGCCTGGCTGGACCAAGGCAGGGACTCTGCAGCGGGCTCGCCGTGGGAAATGTGGAGGACCTCGTGGGATGCGGCCTTTAGCTTGCGGCGGGAGCTGTAGGCCGACGTGCCACCGAAGATGACGGCAATGTGACCGCAGGCTTCAGGGAAACCCTGGTCCTGGCCGCCCTGGGGAGGAGGCACCGTAGCCGTGCCCTCAGGTAGCCCGGGCATGGGACCGCGGCCGGCGTAAAAGTCCTCCAACTGGCGGGCCCACGTGAGGTAGTTGCGCAGGTCATGGCCGGGACGCTGATGGAGGCGGCAGAAGAGACTAGGGTCATGGAATGGGTCCTCACCTCTTTTCTGCTGCTGCGGACGAGGTCGGCCCTGAGGAGGCCCCTGGCCGCCGCGCGGCCTGCCTCCGGCCTGGGGAGGTCGCTGCTGCGGTGGGCGCTGCGGTTGCGGGCGCACCGGAGGAGGGCGCTGCGGAGGTGGGCACTCAGGTTGGTCAGGCTCGACGTTGGCGATGAACTTGGCGGGCTGCTCCGGCCGCTTCTTCTAGTCTGCCTCGGCCTTGCCTGGGTCGTCACCGACTTTGGCATTTTTCTTCGCGCGGCCCCTCTTGTGCTCACCGCCTCAGAGGCGTTGACGTAGAGGGCCGCGGTGCGGTAAAGCTCACTCGCGGTATTGACCGGGTGAAGCTCGAGGTCCTCGGTGTAGCGCCGGTCCCTCACACCATCCTTGAAGGCCTCAATGATGGCCTCGTCCGAGATGCATGGAATCGTGTTGTGGGCTCTGACGAACCGGCACACGAAGTCCTGGAGACTTTCATCGTCTCGCTCCACCACGAGCTTGAGGTCCTGGGGGCGCCCAGAGCGGGCGTAACACCCCTGGAAGCTTGTGCGGAGGGCGACCCAGCTGCGGATGGAACCAGGCCGCTGGTTGAACAGCCAAGTTCAGGCCATGCCCTCGAGCATGGTTGGCAAGTAGTTGACCAAGACGGCCTCGTCTCCCCCCATACCTCGGATGGCGGTGGTGTAGATAGATAGGAACTCCTCGGCGTTTTTACTCCCGTCGAACTTCTCAATTGGCCTAGGCTTGAACCTCGGTGGCCATGGCGCCTCACGGAGAGAGCAGGAGAAGGCGGAGCACCCTGGCGCGGTCTTCGAGGGAGAGGCACCCCGGCACGGGCCCAGGCAGGAAAACACTCCGCCAGGGGCACGTGACGAACCACCGTGGAGGAGGCTGTCTGGGTCTGGCGCGAGCGGCTGCGGTTGCGGCGAGAGCGGCTTTGAGTGCCGCTGTGGCCAGAACGGTTTTGAGTGCCACCGTGGTCGGAGCGACCCGTGCGCCAGACGTTCGGACGTCCGCCGCCGTTCTGCTCCTCATGCTGGGCGATGCCGCAGGTGATGTACCCAGGCCTTCGGCGATGGCTGGACCCAGGTCCGCCGTGGTGAAGCCACGGGGGTCCTTCTCCAGGTCGCGGACGACCGTGGCGATGGCGCGCGCCTTTTGCTGGCTGCGCAGGAGCGGGTTGGTCATCATCTCAACGAGAGAGTCGACCGGCCGACGGCCCTGTGGGGTGCGCTGTCGGCTATCCTCGAGGCAGATCCCATCCATGACGCGACGGATGGCAGCGTTGAAGAAGTCCCAGGCCGCAATGCGGCGGCGCAGCTGCTCCTGGGCCTCCTCATTCCCGGCGTCTGCATCGGCCACGGCTGCGAAGACGCAGCGGGACGTGCGCGAGGCCGGGGGTAACGTCCCGGTGTCTCCAGCGGAGGCAGTGGAGTCACCAAGCAGCTCGAACTCCATAGGAGTCTCGCTTACAAGGGTGACAGAGGGGTCCAGCTCAGGGAGCGACTCCTCGCGGCAAAAATCTACCCCTGGGGCGAGAGAGGTATCAACCTCCATCTCGTTAGCCCAGGCTTCGACGAGGTACTCCTCTCGCCAGCCCTCGTACGATGGGAGCAGATCGTCCAGATCATCGCACTCATTGAACTCAAGGTCCAGGACCTCGTCGCTTCTCGGAATCTCAGGCATGTCCGAGGGAACGGAGTGACGAGGGCAGCTCATGTTGAGCCCCACGGTGGGCGCCAGCTGTCGGTGTCTAGGAAATGCGCTCCTGAAGAGCCGCAGGTCCCCGGACCGGCAGACGAATTTGTAGTTGGTGTGAGGCCCAACGACCACCCTTCTCAGCAACTCGGGGTGGCGGCCAAGCCTACGGGGGTTCAGGCCGCGCGGTCTTCCCGGACAGGCCTGGTGCGATTTGGCGATCCGGGTACAAATCCTTCGTACAGTGAGAGGAAGAGGGAAAGCAATACAAACCGTGATGACACAAACTATTTACCCTAGTTCGAGCCCCCACTGCCAGGTAATAGCTCTACTCCAGCCTCGTTGATTATATGGTGGAAAACAGTACAAAGGTGCAGAGACCGGGCTTGAAGGCACCGATCCCGAGCTTACAAAGGTGGCAACTAAGGACTATGGCTACTGCTAGGGAAGCTTCGGATGCGTGTGTTGCTTGGGTGACTTGAGGAAGATGCTGAACCCCCTTCTATCACCCGGCCTCGACTGGGTCCGAGGCCTTTCCTTTTATAGGCGCAGCGGGTCGCCCGAGGCAGATGCGGCGGGTCGCCCGGAGCTGATGCGGCGGGCCCCGCGCCTGTCTCTGCTTTAGTGGCGGTGCCCTTGTCTCATTCCGGGGCTCGGTCTGGTCTCAAGCCTGCAGGGAGAAGCTGGTTAGGTTAGTACTGGACACGTATTTGTCTTGGGGTGCCGATACAGGGAGGAAACCTTCTTTAGGTAGAAAGCACTTTCCCTTTATCCCCGATACAGCATTGACTAGACCGGGCTAGCCTCGCGCCGCTCGTTGGGGGCGTCGCGTAGCGTAACAACCGTTGCTGCCGGCCAAACGGGGCAAACGACAAACCGAGCTGCCCACGTGCTTTTCCCCGGGCTGCGGGTTCCCGGGGAGACACAGTTCTTCCCGGTCAAGGCCGGGAAAAGTGTAGTGGGATATGACAGTTGTCGCCACCTACCCACGGACAGGCGGACTGCCTGCGGGACCCTCTCCCAGGCTAAGGAGGTGCGCCGCGCTCCTGGCTGGGATCCAGGGAGGCGCGATTGACCAGGTCAAGCTCGAGGGAAACCCTGGCGGGCTAGATGCTTCCTTTAGTACGGCCAGGGCGGCCTTTTGGACCTTCTGTACGTGCAGTGGGCCGGTACGGAATCGGCCCAAGGCCCGTCTAGGGATGGGTCACTTATCAATCACCAACAGCTGCCAAGTTGAGAAGGATGCTGCAGCCGTAGCGCCCGGTTTGCCGCCTTTCCTCATCGTCATGCCGCCACCGTGGTAAGCCCCCGCACTGTCTGCACCTCTGGGTGCGCATGTGCATGGGGAAGCTAATCCCGGTGTGTGGCCATAGTCCTCCCTGCAGGTGCCATGCTTGCTAGACCTCCCTTGGCAGCTGTGCTAGAAAGTTAGAAGGCATCACTGTAGCATGTGTATAAATACATGTCGGCGACGACGGATCCGTCGATCGTCGAAACTGTAACTATAGGTTCCTTTGGAAGCGTTGAGTCAAGAGGAATCCATTTTTGCAGTCGATTTATGAAATGGAGGTCACCACAGCCGGCTAGCATTGCTCCACCGAGCCCTCATGGAGTTGCCTGCACGTGCTGTGCGTTGCGTGTGCATGGCTAGAAGTTCAAGAAGGCTTGCTTTGAGATTTGCGCTAGTGTGATGACATGTGGCTTTTGGTTAAGTGGAAACGTATTTGAGCAGAATATGTTTTCCAGAGCTGAAAGCGCACACATAAATGTAACCCAAAATTCAATAATTCTCAATTTCTATTAAGACTTGTAACAATAAAAACTGAGCTAATCATTTTATAGTAAATAACAAACAACAAATGATTTTCAAAACTTTCGAAAATGATGAAAAATATTTTTTCTGTGCATATACTTGATTTGATAAAAATATAAAATGGTTGTGCATGCATGTAGGTGTGGCACCTTAATTTGTTAAAAGCTTAGTCTATCATTTCATGTGCATGCATCATATTTCCATGCATATTTCTTTCATGCATTATTTTTAAGCAAAATTGCATAAAAATGTTTCCCTGTTTGATAAATGGATGTGCTATCTTGTATGTAGGAGCTCAAGGAGCGTTAGACTCGTCCGACGTCGCCGGTTGCTCCTACCTGTCTTTTGACCAAGGCAAGTCTACTTGATGCTTTGTTTTAAAATGATTTATTAGAGATTAAAAACCTGCATGCTAAATTAAAATTAAAAATGTCATAATTAGTAGCTACTAGTTATGTAACCTAATGAACCATGGTAAGACTAATGATAAGTTTAAACCATAAGGACTTACTATTAGTCTTGTGTGTATATGCATTCCATTGATGATAGGAAAAATTCCTCAAAATGGTTTATCAAAATGACGCTATAATTCTTGTGTGTGAAAATAAATTGTGTGAAGAGAAAAGGATTAAGAAAGGTTTAAGAAAATTCTTTGCGAAAGACTGAAGTATCGAGGGCAATGCCATGGGTGAAAAATGAATTTATCTCTCTTTCCTTAAAACCTTCCGACTAGGGAGAGACTTTTACAGTTTGGTGCGAGAAGGTGCCGTTTTGAGAAAACGGGGATAAATTATTGTCTCTCTTCGAGTTTAAGGACTGCTCGACTCATAAACCTACAAACTGAGCCATACAGTACGACCTCGTGTCCCGTTATGGGATGGGCCTAGTTGTTAGCCGAAAAACCCTAACGGAGACTCCCGGCGGTCGCCGTTGGCGTTTGAATATAACGGCTTTGTGGCGAAACACTTCTGGGTGCGTAGCCTCTCAAGAATAAAGCGTACCCACTCTGCAGAGTTAAAACTATCATGGTAACCGTGCTCGCGGTCATGAGCATGCGAAGGGACTGTTCATATGGTAGCTCTTCTTTTTCAAAAACCGGAAATTTTGAAAAAGGTTTTGAGTTGAGTAAAAGCCATCCATTTGTACTAAACCTCATCTGCATATATCCCCGACTTGCTGAGTACCTTTGTACTCACTCCTGTATTCGAGGAGGACCCGAACTTTGCATCCTACCTGCCACTTTGCCAGTGGAGTAGTCTAGTCGCTAGAATAAATCATGCCATGTTGGGCCCTTGTGTCACCGTGTGTGTAACTCTGTGTCTCGGCCTGCGTGCCGTGCTTGATGTATTAAGTTGTGATTTTCTCTGGGACACTTAGTCCCCTATATTGTAATAATGTAACTCGAAGGCAATGTACCATTATTGCTGAATTGTGTGTGCTAGCCATGATCATCTAGGACTAGTACTGTATGCACAATTAGGGTTCGATCAATTAGACCGGATCCTAACACTCCGGCTCTCCTGTAGTGGCGGTAGCCTAAGCGCCAGGCCTCAAGTCGTGTCGATCATGTGCCAGCCCATCTCATTCGCCAACCTCCCTTGCGCCGCCTTGCCGTCCATGACCCCATCGTCGGTGGAGACTTTCGGCTTCGACGCCCTCAAGGAGACCTGCTCCATCGACGTAGCGGCGACCGAAGCGCGCCTGCTCGACGTTCCGCTGGTCGTGCCCTTAACCATTGCGTCCTCACGGCTCGGGGTCGTGCCTAATTTCTCCGTGCGGGTGGAGCTCCGCAGCAGTGCTGTCGGTTAAGACAAACCCATGCTACCCTCCATCATGGCCGAGGAGCAGCAGGCCGCGCTCACAGCGGCGGGCAGAAAGATACCCGTACGAAGCACAACGACTCGGTTTCCCTGTAATCCCCTTGTAACCTCGCTTTTGCTAAGGCGGCGAGGGCATTTATGTAATAACCCTAGGCGTCGGGGTGCCTTTCCTCACAATCTCCTTACAAATTGGGAGGCCCGAGAATAATAGGGGGGAGAGAAAGAATTCCTAAAAAATGAGCTTGTTGGTTCATCCCAACAACATAGGGTTTGATCATGGATCGTTGGTTGCCACTTCACACAATGGCGGATGCTCCCTGCTCACACACACTTTCAAACTATAAACCAAATAGAATATTTTGATTTCGCTAGGCTAGTGCATTTTTGGTTCGCCAAACTTGCACCACAACACAGTTGTTAATTATCATATATACTTTATGTGTAATAGTTTTTTTAATAATGAAAGAAATATTCAACATCTCGGTCAGCTAGGGATCCACACAACTACTACAAGCACTTATTGACAAGCTTAAAATCAAGGAAAAATAATGATAATCGTCACACTAAGTCAAGAAAGAAAGAAAAAATTTCGACCTCATAATAAACATACATAGAATTTTTTGAATTTTAGTTTATCAAGAGAAGGAATTGCAATACTATTCATAAATGGATAGCGCACCATAGAAGGAAAAGTGTGTGTGTATCTCATTCATAGAATCACTTGTCAATTTTTTTTAACCAAAGGCAGGAGCACTATCGATTCATTTAAGAAGAAGAGCATTGTACACTGTAGATGAGAGATAGGGGAGGGAAAAGGAGAGGAGGGGAAGTGAGAGGTGCCCAGGCTAAGTGAGGCGACTACTCACAATGTCTCTGGGCAACACGCTCCTAAACGAGAACATCCTCCTTAATTCTGGCCACTAATTGAGTGTGGCTCAGGCTGCGCTGCTAGAAGAGATGACGATTCCTCTCCCTCCAGATGTTCCACAACGTTTAGATAACCCTCCCGTTAAAATCTCTTCTGGACGCCTTTGACTGGGTATGTGCTAAGTGGCTCCACCAGTCACGGAACCGTATGGGGGCAATGCAGTGGGATGCAGATTGTGGCAAGATGTTGTTCCAGATGGCAGCTAAAACTAGACAATACGCGCATATGTGATCAATCGTTTCAAGGCTAGCACCGCAGAGCAGACAACTATGCCGATGAGGCCAGCCTTTGCGCGCTAAGACATCAGTCGTGTGGATGCGACCATGTTGCAGTGACCAGACGAAGAATTTGCATTTGTTTCCTGTTTGTGCCTTCCAGACGAAAGAGGCCCACCCATTTGCAATGCTCCCAGTGAATTGTCTGATTTGGTCATATATTCCCTCGAGAAAGTGGCATTCCAGACAATGTCATCATCTACATCCGGGTTTAGCTTGGCTTGTCAAACAAGACAACATAGTGGTAGGTGCTAGTGAAGCTGGGCAACAATGTTGAGGTGTCGAATCGTCCTTATCCACCTGTTGATAGATAGTTGTTCATGGACGTTACGACGCTTGTTGCAAGCGATGAGATACAAGTTGGGGGCAATGACGCACGGTGATGTGCCTTGGAGCCATCTATCATGCCAAAATTCTATCTTCTTGCCATTGCCGATGAGGATGGTTTTGAAAGCACGGAAAAGGGCCCTTTCTGTATCGTCGCATGGGGTGGGTGTACCCCCTAAGGTTTGTCAATTTCCTTCCATTCGTGCCAAAGCCAACAGAGACGCAGAGCCCTCCCAAATTTCTATAAGTTCTTTTTTGCAATAGGACGATGTTGGCCGTGTTGGGTAGGCCAAGAGAGGAACCATCCTGGTTGTAGAGACGAAGGACGCACTGCATGAGATCCACTTTGATGATATCCCAGGAGGCATGGTAGAACTCTGATGTGAAGCCATCCGAACCTGGTGCTTTGTTTTACAGGAGGGTGAGGATTGTTTGCGTAACTTAAACTTCATCAAAGGGATCTTCCAATGCATCGAGGTCATGGTGAAGGTACCCCAAAAGATCCCAGGATAGAAATATGGTTCTAAATCCTTTGGAGCCAAGATGCTCCTAAAAGAATCTGTGGCATTCGGCCTCCTTCTCCGAATTAGTTGCTACACCGGATGGAGCCTCTAGGGACTGAATGAAGTTTTTGTGTCATCTAGCATTGGCTCGCAAATGGAATAACTTGGTGTTGGCGTCACCAGCGTTGATCCAGTTGATGCGGGCCCTTTGTTTGATTCTGGCTTTCTCCAAGGAGGCGAGACCAAGGCAACGAGCTTTCAGGAGGTGGCGAAGCTCTAACTCTCTGACAGAGAGTGCATGGTTTTTTTGTGCTTGGTCAAAGAGTAAGATCAGGAGGTTGACCACTTCTATCTAGACCCTAATATCCCAACTTTCTCTTTTGCCCACTTGGATAATGCATTGGCAATGCGACAAAGCTTAATGTGGAAGATTCTGTAGGGCTTATTGGAGATGACATTTCTACCCCTTGCTGATTGGACGGTTTGATGAAACTCGTCAAGCTCAAGCTAGAAGTTCTCGAAACAAAAACAAGAGTGCCTTTGATGATCTGCTTCACGTAGAAGAAGAAAGAGCACATGGTCTAAGACCAGAGTAGAGAGGGCACTAAGGCAGGCTGCTGGAAACAGGAGATTCCAGCTAGTGGTACAGGAAGCCCTGTCGATCCTTATGAATGTGGGGTTGGCCCGTTCATTACTCCACGTGAACTTTCGACCGGACAAATTCAGCTCGAGGAGGGCTAGACGATCCAGGGTCGAACGAAAGGCACTCATGAGGATTAGGTTGACGTTGTTGTTGTTCTTGTCGGAGTTCTGATAGATAAGGTTGAAGTCTCTTAGGACAAGCCACAAAGAATCAACTGCCGGTGGTGCACACGTGATGAGCTCATTAAGAAAGAGAAGCTTTTGCTCTGGTGTCCGAGGGCCATACACGACAATAATATTGAAAGCCTGGCCATCTAACTTGGATGCCACAACAGCTGAAAGGGAGTGAGCCATAGTTGAGAGGCCTGAAAGGACGAAGAAACTCTCATCGACGGCGAGAAGGATCCCACCCCTTGTGCCATCTGCAAGAACAACAGCGAAGTCGCTGGAGAAGCGTTGTCCAAGACGATTAGGCCTTGTTTGTTTGAGATGCAGCTTCTCTAAAAGTTGCTTCTGGGAAAAGGCACCAAAAACTTACTTCTCAGATCACAGTACAAATTGGGCTTTTGGTGGCTTTTGGCTTCTTGGAGGAGGGTTCTAAAAGCTGGTTGTTTGTTTGAGTTTATAAATATTTATCTATCTTAAATTTATGGTATATTCTGACGTCCTTTGCTTATAAAAAGGGTAACAAAAGGAAGAAAAAATCTTCCTCACCCAATTTTGAATTGTCAAAGCAAGAGCTTTATTGTAAGAATGGAGGCTCCAAAAGGTGAATTAGGAATTTATCTGGTACGAGATAATAGTGTTTTCCCCTGAAGATGGAAAATTCGTCCGAACAAACAATATCTTGAGAGATGTCTTGAGGAGTGATTGACTGCAAGCCTTGTTTCTTGCGCACAAACGATTGAAGCTCTCAAGGTGGAGACAACATCGCTTTTCACATTTTCAGATACCATCGAACTTTGATAATGCAACATGCATGTGGGACGCTTTGACAAGCTGCAGGTTCTAGCTAGTTTGATGCAGAACGACGACGTACTTGCATGTTCGGCAAAAATGGGAAAATGCTGCTGCCATTCTGTGGCTAAAATGGGATAGCTACCTTGCAGAAGCAATAACGCGAGAAAAGTTTCGAGTCCCATGCAGCCATGCATGCGAGAAGGTCAGCGAGAGCAGTACGATCTATTTAAAAGGATGCAAGTACTGGAACGGAACCTAGTACAATACCGAGCGACTTCAGCATAAAATCGACAGTGACGGACAGGAACCTGGACACACCTGTACTGCTGCACACCTGGTGCCTTTTCAGTCTGCCGGCAATAGATCTGCATGAAGCGGGCCTTAAATCTTAAGAGCAAATTTCAGAAAACCCCAATATTTAGGAAACATTGTATCATTTTGCCACAGATTTAGGCTATTAGTTTCACATGACCATAGGTCTTCCATCCAACTAACGCAAAATCACGGGTTTTAAAAATGGTTGTAACACATGGCACATGACAAGGTACTGGCCAACCCGTCAGGTCCAGATAAGCAGCAATTAAGGGAAGAAGAGGCGCAACTCCTTGCTACCCTCGATTCCTGTTGCGCCATGAGGGCACGACTCCTCAGTTCTACGCCCGTGTGCCTGCTCGTGCGTCGCCCGGTGCACCTCTCGCTCGGATTGCCGTCGTCCTCCCACGCGCCTTGTCGTACTCCTCCCAGTCAGCTCGTCGTCGTCCTACATGCTGCCCGGAATGCTGTCCTCCTCCCGCCCGACTCGTCGTTGTCCTCCAACCCGCCGGACTGGTCGTCGTCCTCCAGCTCGCTTGGCTCGCAATCCTGTAGCATGCCCGACTCCTCATTGTTGGCCGCCTCGCTG
>SPJY01012978.1:1001920-1032049 GCA_005191435.1 Raddia distichophylla
AGGGGGACAGCAAGGCGGGCTGGATGAGTAGGATGGCGATTTGAGCTGGATGGAGGATGACGACGAGCTAGGCGGGACAAGGATAACGAGGCGTGTGAGAGGACGAGGCGAGTAGGCGTGTGAAAGCCACAGGATGACGACGAGAGCTGCTGCCCTTAATCGTGGCGTAGCTGGACTTGACGGGTGTGTCCATGCCATGCCACATGCCCATGTGTCAGGTAAATCTTAACATGTGGTTTTTAGTTAATTAGAACGAAGACATGTGGTTATGTGACACTAATATCTTAAACATGTGGCAAAGTCAAAGTTATATTATTTGAGATCTGGATGGGAGTATCTACTCTACTAAAAATACAATATAAATAATACAAAAATTAATGTACCAACATTGACACAAGAAAAAGAGCCCATATCAACTAAAATAAAAAATATCCATAAAGGAGCCACCACATTTATTAAATAAATTCTCATGTAAATCAAGGAAAAAAGATGTCAACCGTCGATTACGGTGGTGCCAAATTATGACGGCTCAAACTAAATCTATAACAAAGTTTTTCACATAAATCAAAGAAAAGAAAAAGATCTCCATCCTCCACCATCGACCCGATGGTGCCAAGTTATAACTTACTTGTATTGAACTTTTATCTAAAAAAATTCTCACACAAATCAATGGAAAAATAAAATCTCCACCATCAATCAAATTATAATGGAGTAGAGAGTAAATATTAACTATAAGAACAAAATAATAGAAATAAGATTTAAAATAAAGGGAGCAACTTGTGTTCGGACGTCCGTTCCAAAATATTTTGATCGGACGCTACGGCTTGGGTTCCTGGCGCCCAGACCACAACTACTTTTTCGTGCATGCGAAAAGCACGCAGCATGCATGCATATGCATTCGACCAAAGCAAGCCAACCAACATAGTGATTTTCTAACAACGAGATGATAAGTACGGTAATTAACGTGAGCATAAGATTTTCTTTAAACTGCGATAACTTTTGACTGGGAGCTCCAATCGATAAATCATTTTCACCAATATGTTTCTCGCATTTTTATGAACAAAACAAGACCCATATTGCTATATAAATTTTACTGAAACAATTTATCTATTCTAATGAAACAATTAATTTGGTCTGTTGGAACAATACGCCTAGTCTGACGGAATAACTTGGTATTTGACCTGTTGGAATAATAGTCTAAAGCCAATTGGAACAATATGTCTAACCTAATGGAACAACTTGTATACCTAATGTAACAATGATTTTGGTCCGCAGGAACAATTGGCTAAATCCAATTGGAACAATGTCTAGCCTGATGGAACAACCCGTATATCTATTGAACAATTTATTTAGTCTACTAGAACAAAGACTAAAACCAATTAGAACAAAAAAACGTGTCTAATCTGATGGAACAACTTGTATATCTATTGAAACAAAGTATTTGGTCTGCTGGAACAATGAGCCTATACTAATGGACAAATTTATGTGGCCTATTGAAACAATATGTCTAGTCTGATGGAACAACTTGTATGCCTATTGAAAAAATGTATTTGGTCTACTGGAACAATAGGCTAACGCAATTGAGACAATATGTCCAATTTGATGGACCACGGCTTATATACCTATTGAAACAATGTATTTGGTCTGCTGGACCAATATATCTTGCCTGCTGGAACAAATATGCCTACTCTGATGGAACAACTTGTATACCTATTGAAACAATGTATTTGGTCTGCTGAAACAATGAGCTAACCCCAATTGGAATAATATGTCTAGTCTGATGGACCACACCTTCTATAAATTTGTATGGAACAATTTGTCTATACTAACGGAACAATTAATTTGGCCTATTGGAACAATACGTCTAGTCTGATGAAATAAATTGGTATTTGGCCTATTGGAACAATTGGTAAAAACTAATTGGACCAATAATGTCTAGTCTGATGAAACAACTTGTATACCTATTGGAACAATGTATTTGGTCTGCTGGAACAATAGGCTAAACCCAATTGGAACAAAAATGTCTAGTCGGGTGGAACAACTTGTATACCTATTGACACAATGTATTTGGTCTGCTGAAACAATATGTTAACCCAATTGGAACAATATGTCCAGTCCGGTGGACCACAACTTGTGTACTATTGAAAAAATGTATTTGGTCTGCTAGAACAATAAGTATAGCCTCCCGAAACAAATATGTCTTGCCTGCTGGAACAATTTTATCAATAAAAATAAAAAATAGAAAAAAATAAAAAAGTATTTAAAATGAGTTCATTAAGAATCTACATGGATTATAAAATTTGTATTACACAATTTGGACTCTAAATAAAATAGATACAGAATGTGAAATTTAAAAAAAATAATCAACAAACGTTTTGTGTGCTCACGATCGGACGCCTGGCCAGAAGCATTTTCTTCAAATAAATACTATAAAATAAGTCTAGTCGCACAAATACGTGGGCACCTTACTCGTTTTATATAATAAAAATAGGGTCCTACGAATGATCCGAATACGATCCGTTTTCACCCCTACTTTCGGGGGGCGCAACCACGGTCACGCAGCGGTCGGGACTCATCCTCGTCGCGCTCGGCCGCGAGGACTTCCTTGGTCCGACGCTTCATCTTCTCCTTGGCGCTAGAACCCTTGGAGGTCCCGGCCTCGCCGGCTCCGTCGCCTTGCTTGGTCGGCCGGCTTCGGGCCTCGGCGTCCCGGGCGCAGTAGTTCACTAGGCGAAACAGCTGCGAGGTGGAGCGGATGTGGTGGTTCGCCATCTTCTCGCGCATCTTGTTGTCACGGACACCGCGACGTAAGGCGATAATGACGGCTCGGGGGGAGATCCGGGGAATGTTGTTCCGACACTCGGGGAAGCGTCGGATGTACTCGGGCAACGGTTCTCCTTTTCGCTGCTCGAGGTTGTGGTGGTCGTCCTCTACCCCGGGCTGGATGTAGGTCACACGGAAGGAGCTAACGAAGTGCTGGCAGAGCTCGCGCCAGGTGTCTACCGACTCCCGGGGGAGGTTCATCCGCTAGGATCGGGCCCCGCCGGAGAGGACGGTGGGGAAGTAGTTGGCCCTCACCCGATCGCCATCTCTGGCGGCCTGCACCATGGTGGAGTAGATCTGGAGGAATTCCTTCGGGTTGGTGCTTCCATCAAACTTCTCGATGGGAGGGGGCCGGAACTTGTCCGACCAGCGAACATCTCAGAGACGCTCTATGAAGACGCGGTAGCCATCGTCGTAGGCCGTGCCATAGTCAACATCCGACCTCTAGGTCCTTCTCGCGACGCCTACAGCGCCACAGGGTCTCGCGGAGGTTTTCCCCACGCCACTGATGGCGGTCATCCAGATGCGTCCTCAGGTCCGGGCGCGCTTTGGACGGTCCCGCGGGGGCTGCTTGGCCTTTCGCGGCCACCTCCTTGCCCTTGCCTCCTCGACCTCCCAGTTTATCCTTGGGGAGGCTGGAGGCTTGGGAGTTAGCGACTCCGCCGTGCAGCGCCGAGGTTTCGACGCTCACCTCGGCCGCCTCGACGTAGTTGACGATGTCCTTTAGCTAGGGAGTGGCCAGGGACTCCGCTGCTAGCTCGATGGGCGGGCGCTGTAGCAGCGCCCGTGCTGCATGTAGGTTCTGGGCCGGTGTTGCCTCCTCCATGGGAAGTTGGCGCCGGACATCCTTGGCCTGCCCACCCGCGCAGTTGATAAGAACCGGCTTCAGCTCGAAGCCTCCGTCACCCACATTGGTGGCAGGTCCAGTAGGGACGTAAGTGCTTGACGGGGCTAAGAACTCAAGAATGGTCTTCTCGGAAGCCATCTTAGATGATTGTGTCTCGGAGGAAAGGATTGCTTTTGAGGTTTTGCAGGTCAGAGACTCGGACTTGCGGAGGTAGGCTCGAGGTCTCGTCCTCCATACAAGTGACTCTGGATTTTGATGGAAGTTCTGCGGAAGGTCAAACCCGGTCATACACAGCTCTGCTAGTTTCACAAAACAAAGACAGACCACGGTAAAACCGTTAAGCTAGGCTGGTAAATTAAATAACCTAGATATAGTTTTTTTGTAAATTTTGGAAATATTTTTTAATTATCTTTAACCGATGCGTTCCCCAGCAACGGTGCCAGAAAACTTGTTGGCGATTCTTACACTCTCAGAAATTAATCCACAAGCGGACGGATATCACTTGTAGTTTTCGCCAGTAGTATTCCTAGAGTATCGAATCCATAGGAATGAAGGAGAAGGATAATATATCTATATGACAACGGGGGTAAGGATAACTATGATGATGATGATGATGATGATGATGATTATAATAAAGGACCGGTGACACAAATACACACTAGAGTACTACGATAATTAGGTAGATAGTTGGGAGAATAACGAGAAGAGTATAAGTTCTTAAATTGTGCAATCGATTATCAGGTTGAGCTTTAGCAAATACCGAATGATGGTATGTTTTAGGAACGTCGTTGGGCCTTGGCCGATTCACTACCACCCGTAATCAATTAAGAACACCGAATGGTTATGATCACCCCCGATTGGACCCTACTGGTCCAAACCTAACGCTGCGAATTACACGTGAGGTAATAATACCTCAGATGGATAGGGCTATCACCACCTACCACCTACTACAAGGTACGTTAGCTTGGGTGCAAACCAAGTCAGACTTAGCCTCATACACCATGTCTGCTACTAATTCCAATCACTCTTCCCCGGATCCTAGGAAAGATGATCTAGGTTCAATACCTAGGCTATTCTAAGCATATGAGAATGAAACTAAACTCAGAACCAGATGAACTTAATCAAACGCTCTAAATAATCCACACTTATCACTAGTGCAAATATGCTCAGCTCAGATAAAGAAAGAAACTTATATTATAAATAAAGTAAAGTCTTACAAAAGGGAAAGGATACAAGAGCTATTACCTAAATTCCCGAAGACACTTCCGGAACTCCGAGCTTTAGCTCGACTCGACTCTAACTCCCAACTCCTACTCTAACTAAAGTAGAAACTCTAAAGTGGAACTAATGAAGTGATGTGTAGTGGTATGTGATACAAGTGAGGTGATGGGTCCCTTTTATAGCCATCCGTAGCCAATGAGGACTTGCCACACCATGGGACACGTGCCATCTTCACACCATCCGAAGGAGGGATCCAAAGGGCATCCAAGTGGGTCGGCCAGCCCACCACTTGCCCATCTGGCCCTCCAACTTGCCTGGGATACTCCTTGGACAGTGTAGATTGCCTCTCTTAGTCGGTTTTGGCAGTTAGAACCTTTAAAACCGCCTTACATGTGGTCCCATTGATCCAAGTGTGAAGCAAGTCCAACCTTCGAATCAAACAGACTTGAGTGAACGGCGTGGATGTCCCCATTTTGTGCTTCTTGACCACTTGCGAGAAAGCTGAGCCGATTGGGCGAGGGGGCTGGGTCCACCGGCCTAGGGCAGGTCGGCCTGCCTGCCCTTTTGCCGGATTCGGCTCCAATTTTTCCTTTATTCCTGTGGACATAAACTCACCAAAACTTGTGGAACTTTATTAGTTAAAATAAAATACAAGTATAAACCTTGATTTTCCTCCAAAATATCGGGATTCCGGTGCATGTTGGCGTATATTTGTGGAGTTTATTGGACGCCAACAACAACCATCTTAGATAAAGGTGTATCGGTAGAGAGGAAAGGATTGATTTTGAGGTTTTGTAGGTCAGAGACTCGGAATTGTGGAGGTAGGACTCGGGGTCTTGTCCTCTGTAAGAGTAACTCTGGGGTTTGTCGGAAGTTAACCTTCATACACAGCTCTGCTAGTTTCACAAAACAAAGACATAGCCTGGTAAAACCCGCTACGCTAGGCTGGTAAATTAAATTACCTAGATATATTTTTATAAGTTTGCTTGCAGATTAATTTCTAGAAAAAGTTCAAGTTGGGGTGGTGTTTTGGCATCCAATAAATTCCAGAAATATACGCCAACATGCACCAGAATCCAGATATTTTGGAGGAAAATCAAGGTTTATGCTTACATTCTGTTTAAACTAATAAGTTTCCACAAGTTTTGGTGAGCTTTTGTCCATAGGAATAAAGTGGGAAAAACAGGAGCTAAACCGGACAAGGAGCAGGTCGCCCAACCTACCCCGGTCGGCTGACCTGGTTAATTTGCCCAACCGTCTCCAATTTCTCCCAAGTGGCCAAGAAGCACAAGATGAGGACATCTACACCATTCACTTAAGTCGGATTGATCCAAAGGTGGTACTTGGTTCACACTTGGATCAATGGGCCCACATGTAAGGAGGTTTTACCAGCCTTAACTGCCAAAACTGACTCAAGGAGGCAATCTAAACCGTCTAAGGAGCATCCCATACAATTTGGAGGGCCAAATGGGTAGAAGGTGGGTCGGCCGACCCACCCTAGGTCGGCCGACCCCCTTAGATTCCCTTTGGATTCCTCCTTTGGCTGGTGTGGAGATGACATGTGTTCCATGGTGTGGCACCTACTCGTTGGCTGCGGAACACTATATAAGGACCCCCTCACCTCACTTGTAACCCACATCACATCACACCACACAACACTTCATTAGTTCCACTTTAGAGTTCCTACTATAGTTAGGGTAGGAGTTGGGAGTTAGAGTTGAGTCGAGCTGATGCTCGGAGTTCCGGAAGTATCTTTAGGAATTCGGGTAATAGCTCTTGTAACCTTTCCCTTTTGTAAGACTTTACTTCATTTATAATACAAGTGTCTTTCATTATCTGAGCTGAGCATATTTACGCTAAGTGAGAAGTGTGAATTATTTAGAGCGGTTGATTAAGTTCATCTAGTTTCGGAGTTTACGTTCATTCTCATATGCTTAGAATAGCCTAAGTATTGAACCTAGATCATCTTTCCTAAGATCTGGGGAAGAGTGATTGGAGTTAGTAGCAGACGTGGTGTTTAAGACTAATTCTGACTTGGTTTGCACCCAAGCCAACGTACTTTGTGGTAGGTGGTAGGTGGTGACAGCCCTATCCATCCGAGGTATTATTACCTCATGTGTAATCCGCATCGTTAGGTTTGGATATTACCTCATGTGTAATCCACATCGTTAGGTTTGGACCAGTAGGGCCCAATCGGGGATGTTCATAACCATTCGATGTTCTTAACTGATAGCGGGTGGTAGTGAATCGGTCGAGCTCTAACGAAGTTCTTAAAACATATCATCATTCTATATCTGCTAAGCTCAACCTGATAATTGATTGCACAACTTAGGAACTTTGTACTCTTCTCGTTGTTCTTCCAACTTTCTGCCTAATTATCATAGTACTCCAGTGTGTGTGTGTCAGCGGTCTCTTTTATCATCATCATTATTATAATATTTATCCTTACCCCGTTATTTAGCTGGCTGGTATCTTAAATAATATAAATATAAGAATTATCCTTCTCCTCGTTCCTTGTGGATTCGATACTCTAGGAATTTTCCTGAGTGAAAACTACAAATGATATCCGTCCGCTTGCGGATTAATTTCTAAGAGAGTGAGAATCGCCAACAGTTGCCTCTTGCATATTTTATTTTCTAAAATTCAGTGCATTATCAGATTTGGAGATGGTCATCTTTGCATACAAGCACATGGAAATGTTACTGGTCACATTGTTGCTTACCTCCCTGTTGCTGCTGATATTTCAGGCATAATGTAACACCTTCCAAATTTGGAAACCAGAGTTAGTGACCTTTAATATTATTACTGAAGATGGACAGTCCTCTGAATCTGTGATGACTGCATTGCATTCTGGAAGCTCACAGGACAATGATGATGGTTCGGATGTATCCCTCAAGTTAGGGTAAGTTTCTAAAAGAATTGGTTTAGTGATGATATTGCCATTATCTGATGTGGTTTAGTGATTTAATCCTGAGCGGTATTGGTATGGATTTTCCTGTAATTTAGTGTTTTGAGTTTTGCCTTTTCGGATGATATGGTTATGATTATCAGCTAAGCTGAGCTCTTTTATAATACTACAAAACTTGAAATACTAGACCATGCTCAGGCTTTCCGTTATGTTCATTACTATGTATAGCTGCGAGCAAATTTATATATGGAGCTCAAAAAAGAGGGTTAGAATATGAGATCTTGCCTAGGTATTAATGAAAAACGCTGTGACCTTACTGATAGAAATTATATGCTCGTAGTAGTTTTGTTTAGTATTTTGTACTTCAACAGAAGATTTACATCAACCTTTTCATCTTGCAGGTTGCCCTGTATTCCATGGAAGTGACAACATTGGAAGCATCCGTGCAGATCTGGATGAAGTTTCGGCATCAGTGGAGATCGACCGCAGAAGCTCGTGTCATGTCCGAGCCCAGACTGCAATAACTTGTAACCCACATCACACCACACAACACTTCATTAGTTCCACTTTAGAGTTCCTACTTTAGTTAGGGTAGGAGTTGGGAGCTAGAGTTGAGTCGAGCTGATGCTCGGAGTTCCGAAAGTGTCTTCAGGAATTCGGGTAATAGCTCTTGTATCCTTTCCCTTTTGTAAGACTTTACTTCATTTATAATACAAGTGTCTTTCATTATCTGAGCTGAGCATATTTACACTAAGTGAGAAGTGTGAATTATTTAGAGCGGTTGATTAAGTTCATCTAGTTTCGAAGTTTATGTTCATTCTCATATGCTTAGAATAGCCTAAGTATGGAACCTAGATTATCTTTCCTAGGTTCTGGGGAAGAGTGATTGGAGTTAGTAGCAAATGTGGTGTTTAAGACTAATTCTGACTTGGTTTGCACCCAAGCCAACGTACTTTGTGGTAGGTGGTAGGTGGTGACAGCCCTATCCATCCGAGGCATTATTACCTCATGTGTAATCCGTATCGTTAGGTTTGGACCAGTTGGGTCCAATCGGGGATGTTCATAATCATTCGATGTTCTTAACTGATAGCGGGTGGTAGTGAATCGGTCGAGCTCTAACGAAGTTCTTAAAACATATCATCATTCTATATCTGCTAAGCTCAACCTGATAATTGATTGCACAACTTAGGAACTTTGTACTCTTCTCGTTGTTCTTCCAACTTTCTGCCTAATTATCATAGTACTCCAGTGTGTGTGTGTCAGCGGTCTCTTTTATCATCATCATTATTATAATATTTATCCTTACCCCGTTATTTAGCTGGCTGGTATCTTAAATAATATAAATATAAGAATTATCCTTCTTCTCGTTCCTTGTGGATTTGATACTCTAGGAATACTCCTGAGTGAAAACTACAAATGATATCCGTCCACTTGCGGATTAATTTCTAAGAGCGTGAGAATCGCCAACAGTTGCCTCTTGCATATTTTATTTTCTAAAATTCAGTGCATTATCAGATTTGGAGATGGTCATCTTTGCATACAAGCACATGGAAATGTTACTGGTCACATTGTTGCTTACCTCCCTGTTGCTGCTGATATTTCAGGCATAATGTAACACCTTCCAAATTTGGAAACCAGAGTTAGTGACCTTTGCATGACACACAGACAACTGCATCTCCTCTTTTGAGTAGCAATTGTTTAGTTCCATGAAGTTTCAGGCCATGTTCTGCCTTCGACTCACTACGGTAATTCAACACAATCAGGTGTGGCTGAATAAGAGATAAACGGCTGAATAAGAGATGAGCATACATATTTTACCCCCTCAAAGGTGCATCACTACAGTTATTCAACACAACCATTTATTGCTGAATAAGAGATGAGCGAACATATTCGACCCCCTCAAAGGTGCCTGAGTCAGAACTATTAGAACAAAGAAATAACCACACTGTTGATCTGAACACCATAATCTGGAGTACCTTATATTGTTCGACAAAGAGAGATATAAAACAGCTGAGAAAAATCTATTGTGGATATAAAAAATTCTTATTGTCTTGTTAGTTGGTATCCACTGTTGAGAAGCTAGAGGAGTTGTCAATGGTTGATTACTCATTCAAGACGATGGGCCTAGAATTACTAAGAAGCAAACCATTGCGGCTAATCACTTTTCATGATAATAGTATAAATTCATATAACCATCCTACTGTTGTTTCCCAAATTTTGCTATATTGGCTTCTGCATGGAATAATGATGAAGGAAAACACGGGCGCTACGCTAGCACAGAATCAAAATTCCACCGCCGAAACCCAGGACGCTCTGCAAGTAATTGACCAAAGATCGAGTTACCTTATGACGCGCAGTGTAGCGGAAGATGAGTCGATAAAACCGGTTCAATCGATCTGCGCGTAGTTGTACGAAAGTAGTCGTTCACGGCGATCCTATTGCCTCCTCACTGGTCAGCAACAAGCCGCGAGGTGCGCCGTGGCCGATCCTCATGCCGAGGAGGTCGTCGACGAGCTCCGCGTGCTCGCCGAGATTCGCGACCTCCTAGCGCAGCCTATCTTCAAACGGACTCCCGGGCCTCGTCCGAAGCCTGTTTTCGACGATCTCGGACACTACGGACAAGCCAACGATGAGAGCTTTCCAACGCATCCAGTCCCATCGCCAAATTCCCTCTGGACTAACGGAAATTTGTGAAACAAGGTCACGGCCAAAAACTGGACGCAAACAGATCACGTCGTCTTCTTCGGTTCGTCTTGCGGTTGATCAAGCCAGCGCCCCAAGTGTAGCTACAGGAATACACACATCCGGTGATCGAAATCTGCCAACGGCGACATGAAAGCGTCGGTCGCAAGCGAGGGAGAGAGGTGACGGCTAGGGTTTGGTGGAGAGGAAAAACCTAATTTCCCCTGGGCATCCTCGCGCCTCTCCACCGCCTCCTTTATATAGTCCCACCGTGGGCCCTCTACACTAGAGGTCCTAACCCGGTCCATGGCCCATGTCTAACATGGTCCATGTAGCCCACGTCATACGTGGTCCCACATATCATTGAGCTCACATCCGATGTGGCCTATGATTGTCAATTAGGCATATAATTCCTTCAAATGATTCTCTCTTGGAAGTTATCAGTCTTGATTCATTTCAATGTGGCGGCAAAAATTGAGCCGACTCTATTAATTAGAATAGAACAATTACACAACAAATGACAAAGTAACGTATTTAAGCTGGCAGCAGATGGGTTTTAACAAGTCAGAACAGGGCGATCGTCCTTAAGCTTGACTTTCGGAAGGCCTTTGATTCAGTTGACTGAGCTGCCTTGGACAATGGGCTCGTTTGTTTGGGCGTTGCGTTCTGTGGCGTTGCGTTCGGCCGCCCGCGCGCGCGCGCCGCGCGTTGAAAACGCCCAAACGCGACGCGACGCAACGCCACAGAACGCCGAAACAAACACGGCGAATATCCTTGATGCCAAAGGTTTCCCGGCACGCTGGAGGGAGTGGATCATGGAACTCAATAGAACAAGGTGGTCGGCCATCCTCCCCAATGGCGTGCCAGGTGGATGGTTTAAATGCACGAGGGGGCTCAGGCAAGGTGATCCGCTCTCACCCTACCTCTTCATCATGGTTGCCGACCTCCTCCAGCAGATGGTCCTCCGAGCTTGCAGGCGAGGGGAGTTGTGGCACCCCCTGCCCGAAGACGACCCATGCCCTCTGCTCCAATATGCTGACGACACTCTGGTCATCCTCCGCGCGGATGTTGGCCAATTGGCGAACCTCAAACAGCTGCTGGCCACGTTCTCCAATGTGACGAGGCTTTGCATCAACTACGACAAGAGCACCCTGGTACCCATGAATGTCGAGCCGGGTGAAGCGGCGAGCCTACCCGCAGTCTTCGGCTGCCCCGTAGCCGGTTTCCCGCAAACATACCTGGGGCTCCCGCTATCTCCGCTCAAGGTCAAGGCCTCCCACCTGCAGCCGTTGATGGACAAGGTCGACGGCTACCTGGCCGGCTGGAAAGGGCGGCTGCTCACCCCGAGCAGTCGCACGCAACTCATCAAATCGGTTCTCGGGCCGCTGTCCGTGTACGCTATGGGCTCACTCCACCTCCCCGCCAGCATCCACGACGCCATCACGAAAAGGCAGCGGGCCTTCCTCTGGACCGGTGAAGACAAGTGCCATGGCGGCCAGTGCAAGGTATCCTGGGATACAGTCCGCCTCGCCAAGGCAGATGGTGGCCTGGGCGTCAAAATCCTTGATCGTCAAAACACTTGCCTCCTCATGAAGACCCTCCGCAAGGTTCTCGCCCCCCCCGGAGACTCCATGGCAAAGGTGGTTCCACGACCACTACGGTGCCAGCTCTGGCAGAGATCTAGGCTATGCGCACCACCAGGCCCGGCCCAGGGCATGTGCGGGCTGGGCGACCGCACATGGCCCCCAAATTAATGGGGCTCCTAATTTCAGCCCAGGTAATACCTATTACTAGTAGCCCATTAACCATTTCAATGCATAAAGAAGCAGCTAGCCCAGCCCAAGAAGCAGATCGCCCCAGCCCCTAGCCAACTCAATGGATTATAGCTCAAATTGTAATAGAGAACGATTTTCTAGAGCATATTAGATATGAAGATCTTGTGGAAGATTCTGTTTCTCGAAATTCTAGAAGGATCGCTCCTCTTATGAAAGCAACAAAAAATTACAAAAAATGAAATTGCTTTATATAATATATTGTATCTAAGGGCTAAGACCCCATTTGAAACTTTGCTGTACTTTCGCACCGAGGCCTCAAAATGTTAGGACCGGCCCTACGCACCACCTCGACACGCCGACCGGCGACCGGGAAGTCGTTCCTGAGCCTGCTTCCCCGGTTCCGCGCGTCCACGGCTGTCAAACTAGGCGATGGTGAGTTCACTTCCTTCTGGCGCGACCATTGGATTGGGCCTGCCCCCCACCCCCCACCCCACCCCCCTGCAGATTCCCTACCTAACCTCTTCGCCCACACCACGCGGCCAAACCTCTCTGTTGGCGCGGCCTACACTGGCCGTGGTTGGGCACCCCCGCTTCAGGCCCGTCTGAGCTCGACCGTCGAAGCGAAACTCTCCATCCTGTTGGGGGCGCTCTCCCACGTTCAGTTGCACCCTGGCGTGCCCGACCAAAGAGGTGTGACCAAGTAGCTGCTGCCGCTCACAACCAGCAATCTCTATGCGGCTTGCTCGCCGCCCGTGCCTCAGGACGAGTTCGTCACCCTTGTGTGGTCGAGCTATGCCATCCCGCAGTGTAAACAGTTCCTGTGGCTTGTCTACCGCGAGCGTCTCCCTACGCGCTCCCTCCTCCACCGTCGGGGCATTCTCGAGGATGCGAGCTGCACCACGTGTGGAGAAGAGGAGACCCTGGTACACCTGCTCCTCGGCTGCAGTCGTGCTGTGGCTATCTGGAAGCTGATACACCCTGCCTCGCAGCCGCCTGCCGCGGTCCGTGATCTTTGGTGGTGGGCACCCTTCCTCGGCTTGGTGCCCCGCCTCCGCTCCACCGTCCTTACGTGCGTGAATCGTGATGTGGAACGTCTGGAAGGCGCGAAATGGCGTAGTCTTCATTCTTCAACGACGACCCGCGTACGGCACGGGTCACCATCCGAGATGCGGCTTCGGACCTTGCTTTTGGACTCACCGCGTGAGAGACCCCTCCCACCGCCACGCCCTAGCCCTTTGGGCCGATCGTTTTAGGGTGTGTTTGGTAGCATGGACCCGGACCGTCCCATCCGGCATGAGAACATTTTTTGTTTGGTTGACAAAAACCGGATGGCTGCGTCCAGCATCTTCACGTCCCTGTGTAGTGGAACCAGACGGCTCGCTCGGTCCCTTGAAAATTGGTAAGTTCGGCCCGTCCTAGTCCCATCTCATCCCCTCCACGCGCCGCCAATTCGCCGCCGCACTAGCCAGCGAAGTAGACATGATGCTGGACTGGACTATCCAATCCATTTGCCAAACACTAGCCAGGACAAGCTGATGCTGGAGTAACCAAACACAGCCTCTAGCATTGATTCATCCCTCCTTGTTTGGACCCATCCCAAAAGTCAACCTGGATGATCCAGGTTTAAGGAACCAAACACACCCTTAATAACTCAGTGTAATCACGCCCCTTTGTTTTTTTCTCTCCCCCTCCCCCCACCTCTGTAATCTCCTGCTGACCAATGTAAAGTGCTCTCTCAGCATGCAATTACAAAAGTTCAGGCGGGGGGTAACCCTGCCGTAGTTTTCCTCAAAAAACAAGTCAGAACTGCGATTCTTTAGTAATTTATTTTAAAATTAAAATTCTACGAACTTCAACCCAGTCTAAGTATTTCTTATTATCGAGCCATAGTAGTTGCACCTATTAAAGGAACTAGAATTATGGAAATGAGTTCAAATGGAAGATAATTAAAAATCAGTTGCATTATGATCTGTTGTGCTTATGTGCAGTGCATCTTTGTGCTGCCTTTTGTGGCATCAACGACAATAATCGAACTCCACGTGGCTGCGGCGGCGGTGGCACTCGACGGCGACAAATGATGGCTGCCAACGGCGAGATGCTATAGACAAAGACGACAGGCGAAGACGACATGTAACGTGCGAGCGAGATGTTGCGAAGACAACGGGGAAGACGATACACACATATTTCTAGGACACCGTCCCTTATTTTAATATACTCCCTCCATTCCAAAATAAATGTTGTTTTGGACTTTGGAAATGCACGTTTGACCATTTTTCTTATTCAAAAATTTAGCATAAATATGTAAAAATATAAATCATACTTGAAATACAAGTAATGATAAAACAAGTCACGATAAAATAAATGACATTTACATAAATTTTTTGAATAAGACGAATTGTCAAACATGTGTTTCAAAAGTCAAAAACAACATTTATTTTGGGACGGAGGGAGTACGTATTTTGGCATCCCGTTCCAATGTCCTGATGCCACGCCATGTCACATAAATCACATTTTATAATATCATACGTAGTTTCGATTTATGTATTTCTTCAATCTTTATAGTTCCGTGGCAGAGCACGGGCATTGTACTACTGATAGTATGTTTTTAGGACGATGCTACGCGTCGGGTGCCCGATGGCATCGGACGCCCGCACGCCCACGCGCCCGCTCCCTGCTTTTGTCGTTACCCGCAGCGCTCGCTCCTGCGTCATGCATCCCGCGCAAACCGCTCGCCTTTCGTTACGCGCGCAGCTGTTGTTGCCCAACCACGTCCGGTCACGCAGCAATTTTTGTGGGGCCCACTACATGAGACTCAACACACTTAGCGCCATTTTTTTGTTGTGTGCACGTACGTAGCAAAAATTTTGTGTGCTGCTGTTCTTTTCCTTTGATTCTCTTTTGATGTTTAGTAGGCTTCATTTTTTTTTTTGGGCAATGCTACGCGTTGAGCGCCCAATCGGCGTCGGACGCCCGCGCCAGCTTCCCGCGCCCGCGCGCGCGTTCCGCGCAGCAGCGAATCACGTGAGGGCGTTGTCGTTACGCGCAACGCGCGGGCGAGGTCTTACGTGCGAGGCTGGCCGACAATTCAGGCGCGGGCCGTAGGCTGCAGGGCTGAATTAACCAGCCGTAGCATGCATGTTTATGGGCCTAATTACCCGGACGTAGCATGCATGCATGTTCTTGTGGGTCCGCAACATGCATGCAACCCAGCGTGTTTTTTTATATAAACAATGTTTTTTGAAACTATTTAAAAAATGTTTTCACGCCGCAAAGTATTTAACTAGAAAAAACAGAAATGTCGCGATACTAATTGAAACATCGGACGCTTGTTTAAAAACATGCTTTGTTTGAGACATAAACATAGAAAAACTGAACATATGTGAGTTGCACGGCACGAAACATGTTAAACATGGGCGAAACATGACGAAACATGATGAAACATAGACAAAACATTAAGAAACATGGTAAAAACCAATAAACATACATACGAAACATGGCGAAACATATATAAACATGGCTAATACCGATGAAACATGCTACAACCAATGATGAAACACGACAAAACATACACATTTGTTCTCGCATGTTACAGCATGTTACCGCATGTTTCACAGTTGTTTCAAAACAAATTCGCCGCAACACACACAAACTCACAAAAGTAAAAAAATTGTTTGGTGGAAATAAATGTGTGATTTACTAGAAAAATGACATGTTTCGTTGTAAAAATTGCTTATATATTTGTTTAACCGGAAAACTACGACATTAGTTGCGGTGGGGCCTACATCTTTGCGCATGCGGACGTGAGAAAAAATTACGTGCATGCTAATGAATAAACGCGTCTGAGAAAAAATTACGTGCATGCTAATGAAAAAATTACGTGCGCTTCCTGGGTGGGCCATGTGCGTGCGCTTCCTGGGCGGGGCGTCCGATCTGTCTGGGCTCCCGACGTACAACAATTCCGATGTTTTTATACATTAAAAAAGGTAGTCAAGCGAGGGGGTAGCGATTTGGGCAAAATTAAAGAGAAAATCGTTTAGGCCGACTAATCCGTAAAAGCCAGATTGAACCGAAGTCGGTCTACAACATACATTTTGATGCAGGCCGACTAATTTAAGCCCGGCTACAACGTTTTGATGCAGGCCGGCCAGTTGTCATGCATGACGCTGGTCTCAGCAAGGAATGAGAGCTCCAGAGAGAGAGATGGGCCGTGTGTGTCGGTGCGGTGTAATTCTGTAATGTGGGATGTGGTGGGCCGTGTGTGTGTAAAAGTAGCCGAGTGGTAGCTTAAATGGGACGCGCTGTAGACGATCTTGTCTTGTCGAAAAAGAAGAACTGTCTTCCAACTGAATCCCTTCTCCTCTGTTCTTCTCGTCTGCTTCTTCCCTTTTCCCAAAATCCATGCGAGTTCATCACACTAGACTCCAATTTCCACTACCCAATTCCGCCCCACCCAACGCTAGGGTTAGAGGGGGAAGGTGGAGAGCGCAACGCCGCGGCCGCCGGGTCGCCGCGGCTGCCGCCGGTTGGCGCAGTCCGGGTCGCCGCAGGTCCTGCTCGTCCGGCGTCCGCTCGAGCGGTAACCCACAGGTACATACGCCGCTCGTGCTGCTCATGCTCCTGCTCGTCTTCCTGCTTGATTTATGTGTGAAACTGTGAATACGATTTGATTTGTGTGTGAAACTGTGCAATCCTATTGATCGGTTCATAGATATTGCTTGGCTAGTGATTATTGATGTGTGAAACTTTGAATATGATTTGATTTATGTTTATAGTAGGACGTCTTGCAGTATTCACATTAGCTGTTATATTTTATTAATGAGCTTAGAAGCATGGGCCTAGTTCTCGTTGAAATGGGTAGAAAAAGTTGAGAAGGGATTTGACATTCTGGCATTTAGCAAGCTGAACTACTATTAGATGATCACTCTTTTGTACCCTTTTTTTTGTGCCAAATTATATTTTAGTATTTTGGCTAGGCATACCCTAGCAAAAAAATGTTGGGTACGTCTTCGATTTGTTGTTTGGTCTAGCAAATAGATTTGGCCGGTAGTTGGCCTGGGTCTTGGGAAAATTCTGGTTCCGCCACTGTTGTGACGTTGGCTAGTTATATACCCTGCTCTTGAAAGTTGTTGAACAATCGTTCCTTGTCACCCTAGTTAAGATCACGAAGTCATTTGACTTCCAAGTTCCAACAGTTCAGACACGCTTAACCTAGCTTAGAGTCTATGTCACAAACAGGTACATCTCAAGTATGCTTCTCACCTGGAAAAGATGACGAATCGGCAACCATTGGACATATGGCTGAGATTTTGGTTGTGCATGACATAATAAAAATGGAAAACTAGAGGCTAGGTGTTGGAGTTGACCCGGGTGAATGATAGGGGTGTAGTAATGCCGATGGCACGAGACTCAAGTATTGGAAGTTTTACCCTGGTCAGTTAATGACTGAATCAACCAAGTTCATGCCACTGAGTAAAACTGTGCAACCATCGGTGACTGTTATGACCATATGTGACAGTCCCTGACTGAATAATTTGTGAAGTTCCAGCATTAGTTCTGCATGGTGGAGTGCTGGAGGAGTTGTGCAGACTAGCGGAGCTAGTGCCGACAACGTCCTGGGAAATCGTTGGTGGGGGAGGGTGTAGCCAACGAGTCTCCATAGTGTCAGTTGTACTGGCCTGCAGGCATGTGGTCAGTGAACTGTTTTACAGAATTGCAAAAAGGCGTATGTGCTAGGCGTGTGAGGTAGTGCTGTGGCAACACAGAGGGATCAACATACTATATACAGGGGGTCCCACATTTATCATGTTGTGTTAGTTGTGGATTTGCATGTTATGGCAGCCTGCATCTGTTCAAAATAGCCTTTATATATCCACATGTGTTGACTGATGCTTGAACATCATATTGTTTAATTATACTACAACAGACATTATCCCCTTCCCTCCACCGCCCTCCCAGAAGATAATGGATTCAAAGCAGACAAAAAGTAAGTAAATATTCTCCGGCACATACTCGATCCCATTCTCCTCTCTCTCTCTCTCATTCTGAAATTTTGTTTTTTAAGGGGTGAGAGATTTCGAATTGGCTGTGCTTGAAGTTTCTTATGACACTAGTAGTAAACAACGTAAAGCTCTGGAAAGTAAGTTTCTGTTTGCATACATTATTTGAAACTATTCTTTTTAAGTAACTTATTTTCTTCTTTGAAAACTGAAATGCAGGGGAATCCGAACTACTTTCGAGGAAAGAATCTTTTCAAGAATATTTCAAAAGTTGCACTAGAGATGATTACAGAATTCTCAATTACTGTGCTACCAGGCAGGGTCGTTCCTAATGTTTTAAGGGCCCTAGGGCGAGACTAAAATATGTCATTTTAAATTTAATTTTATATTTTAATTTCTAATTACTTAATACATTAAATATTAAATATTTTTGTGTTTAAGAACTATTCTCTTAGCTAGCGAATCATAAATTAATAATGAACTAAACATCTGTAAATGACATGGCTTGATTGGGAGACTCATTATTACAAATGACTACTATATTATAGATTTAATAATATAACAAAATATTTATAGATCTTTTGTATCTAGCCTACTCCTTTTCTCAAGCACACTGACCATGTACTTAACCTATCTATACATGGTCATTCACAGACTTATAAAAGATACTCTAAAGCACATCAATTTATAAATGTGTTAACAATATTGGATTATTGCCACATTGTAAAATCTAGTTCATCCGTATACAAATATCTCCTAAAATATCTATATTCTATGTAGTTCTTAAAATTGTTATAAAAGAATATATCTAATAGTCATTATTCATTGTGTGGATTACTAAAATATCTATGTATAGACATACTTTTTATACAAATAATGCAACCGAATCATGGATGATCAGCTTGTGTCGGTGATAGGACAATCGAGGTATGGAGGGGCGAGACGTGGATGTGTTCGGTCTTTGTCATGCTCCATCTAGATGTTGCTATGGCTAATAACTTGCACACGTACCACTTAGGTGACTCACCATGGCATCGAAAGCACATGGGCCTAGGATCCTAGGAAACGAGATAATTGTATCAAGATGAAACCTAATAATATTATACCTTGGCTGAAGCGCAACACTGTCCTGCCCTAATGTTGTAGTGACATCGTTACACAAATCAAACTACTCATTGCTCAACTGCTCACAATCGAAAACCACACCTCGATGGTCACTACAATTCAGAAGCCCTCGTCATGTCAATTTATTGTTGATCCTACGAGCCAATAACACCTCGTATTCTTTGGCGAAGCCAAAGCCTTAGGTGGTTAGGCCGCTTTATACAACCATTATATCTATCTTCTTTCTGCTAAGTAATGCATGCCTTTATAGAAAATGAAATGGTAGTGGACTCACTAGCTCACAATGACTAAGTACTATGTTGTTATGACTAATTGGCTAGCGACTAGGCCAATTTAACGGACTATTTTTGGTTGATCTATGAGCTCCCTAGTACTCCCTCCTGTCATAAATATTTGGCGTTGAAGATGCATGGTGGCCAATGTTTAAAACTTGAGTTATGAATACCTTTTAAAATTTTAGATTAGCTACATACAAATAATATGTAGATTCATTTCGAAAAGTACTTCAACAATATTATAATTTCTATGGATTTCATAGATAAACTATAATGATAACCAGTGACTTTGCTTTGTAAACTAAAAAGTTTAAACCACAAATATTTGTTACTAATAGAAGTACTTACTAATACCTACTAGTATATGGGTCGGGGCCTTCAAAATTAGGGGCCCTTGGCGGTCGCACCAAGTGCCCCCCTATCTGGACCGGCCCTGTACCAGGGGAATGGAATTTTTCATAGATCTACTCCTTGAGCATTTTAAATTGGATCCAAATTTACCGGAGAGTGGTAAGATTTCTCTCCCCTCCTTCACTCTATTTTCTTATATAACCCGGAAGGTGCCTATGCGTTGCAACGGTTCAAAAATTGTACACCCAGTTATTTCTTGGATGGAACAAACCAAATAATCAAAATACTACTATGCATATAACCTTGTTTCAGATGGAATAGTGTTATATTCTTTTTATACAGTTGAAAAAGAAATGCATGCTACTAAGCTCATCATTAATTATCAAAACATCTCTAAAGAAATATGTAACACTCGACATCGGAGACAACACTTTGCATCTTTTCATACAGTTGAAAAAGAAATGCATACTACTAAGCTCATCATTAATTATCAGAACACCTATAAAGAAATATGCAACACTTGATATAGGAGGCAACACTTTGCATTCTTAAGCCAAAATGCCATAGAAACTCTAAAGTATTACCAGCACCACAATATATTGCTGCAGCTGTGGTTTGCATAGGCGTAATTAGGCCACAGTTCACCATTAGTTGCAGTTTGCAGATCTAGGCCTAATTAAGCCACAATTAACCATTGGCTCCTCCACGGACTACACCTGGCCTGTTAGTGCCTTCGGCAATCAGAACTGGGATCTCTGGAAACATTGTAGAATACTCAAAACTGCTGAAGTATCCAAACTGTTGTTTAAGCTGAATGCATACAAATCCCAATTCAACTGCATACCTTCATTATCAATCTGTATATAATTGAGTTATGCATATCTTCCGTTTGTAGGAAAAATGACACTTCATTGGGCTGTTGAAGCTGGCCATCTGGATGTAGTGGATTCTCTCCTCAAAAGCCGCAAAAAAGGCATCCCCAAAGCTGATGTTGACGCAAAGGATATTTTTGGCTCGACTGCTCTTCATATTGCAATATATCAGGGTAAGATCATGTATGAATACTATATCTCCTTTTTATGTTGTTTTTTTATACAGAAACAGTAGCTCATTGCTAATAAGCATTACCAGTCAATTGATAGATTTCCTTTCTTTATGTTTTTGTAGGTAGAATTGGTGAAGTACTTAAGCTACTGAAGTATATATAATGCTCGGAGAAAAGACATAGTGATGGAGATTCACCGTATAAACCCTGAAAGGGTATTTCCTTTTTTATTCCATCTCAAATTATAGCTTTCTTTTGTCATAAATTATCTTTAACTTCTTTACGAAAATCTAATCTGCTTGTTTGTCACAGGTCAACAAAGTCGTCCAGGGGTTCTGTTCTCCAATTCTTTGTGCTATGCTTGATGGTTCTAATGACTGTGAAGACTTCCTGCTAAAGGTTACACATTTCTCTTTTTTCTCTTTGAGTTTTATGGTTTTTTTGTATTATTAATTTTAATGTTTGTTATTAATTATAGGTTTGTGATGTGGTTGATAAACCCTTGCTTCACACGGTAATTTCTTCTAAACAACATGAGAGTGATGCATTTAAAGCAGTTGAAGTACTGTTGGAGCGAGGTGCTGGAGCAGATCTGTTTGAAGAGGTAGATTTCTCTCCTTTTCTGGCTATACTTGTCTTAGTTTGGGTGCCATCAGTAGCAATAATACTCTTCTTTCTAGCTGCTGTCCACAAGGTTGAATTCTCGCCATTCGCCACAGATACACATACATATATCATAACTATGGGAGACAAGGGGAGAAATCTAGAGAGTTTCGGCGGTGTTGTAATGGACATACGCAAAACATGACAGATTGATTTTTTTTTGTGAGGGGGGTGTCTGCTGCTACCTTCCACTTCTACTCAGATTTGTACAGGTGTAATGACCAGGAGAAGGCTTAGTTCTAATTTCAGATTTACACACCAAGTGGCAGCATTAGGGAGAAGGGAAGAGGAGGGGGCGATACATTGACACCTCAAGGAGCTAAGTGTCAATCTGTCATGCTATAATAAATGTCGTACAAACTAAGGCCTAGCGTTTCACGATAGCAAAATTTGTCTTTTTAATATAGCCTATATGGTCTAATAATTTGTAACGAATTTTTTTCAGGTTTTTAGTAGTACTCTCAAAGATCCTAAAACTATTTTTTAATTATGTTTTCAGAATATTTAAACCTCTTCTCAAAGACAATTTTGCTACAGTAAAACGCTAGGCCCAAGTATTCAAGATGGCCACCAAATTCCATTTCCAAAAATAAACTATCGAAACTCATAAACTAAAATCCAATACGACTTTCTAAAGAGTAATCCTCAAACCTTGTTCATCTTAATTTGTAATCTGGAAGTCAAAGATAATTCGAAAACCACATATTATAATAATCTTAATCATGGTGTATATATGTGATTTATATTTTTTGAATGACATAGGGAACGGAGAATCTACCCATCATTGCTGTAGAAAAAAAAATGGACATCAGTTGTCGACTGGTGTCTAACTGGGGGGTCACCGCCGGCAATGATTATATATGGGGCGATGCACAAGATCTAAACTCGATGGTAGCACAAGACAAGAATTTATACAGGTTCAGGCCCTCATGGCGGAGGTAATACCCTACGTCCTGTGTTCTGGGATTATATGGGGTATATGTGTATAAGATGATCAGGAGATGTCTCTCCATGGATGGGTGTGGAGATGATGATCAACCTGATGATCAAGATGTAGATGTGTAATTCTCTAGATGCCGAACCAGGGAGCTCTCTGCTTGTCTTATATAGTGGGGGGCAGGGTTACAAGATAGAGTTCTGGTCGGTTACGTGGTAAGATTCCTATCTCTAGCAAGATACATAGTTATCCTAGATTATAAGTTTATCTTCCCTATTAATTAGGGATAGACTTCTATCTTTACCGGTCAAGCCTTCTAGAATCCAAGTGGTACCCGTCCTTATCCATCCGATTTGGTCCATCCCCTGTCGGGTGGTCTCTTAGGCCCGCCGTGTGGGTATCCGGGGTCCATGTTGTCCACATCAGTCATGGAACTGTTGATTGATTGCACCACCTCTCGGATTGACAACGTGGAATGGAGTATTTCTGGTTTGGTGCAATATGTTGAAAGTGAAGAGTTTATTGAAATGGTATGTTTCTATATAAATTCCGCTTTCTTATCTGTTTTACTTTTAATTTACAAATTGTTGATTTTTGATTCTCCAGGATAGAGGGAGAGCTGATGCAAGAGTGCAAACACTCAAGGCTAGAATTATTGAGGAACTAAGAAGAAACTACATCCTTGCTGCTGTTACTTTATCCCAGGTAAACTTCTTTTGTAGTATGTGTCTGAACCATGAAACCCAAGTGGTATTGAATCTACTGAAGTATTTATCCAAATTCTTCATGATTAAGTATTCAATTTGTATTCTTCAAGTCAATCATGCCTAGGCCATTAGTATCTATTGGACTGCATACGATTTTCCATGAATTATTTTTTCCCCTGGATGTTATGATCAACTTCTATGGCATAGGAAGTTATTTCATATTTCATTTAGTTCTATAATAACTTTCTTTGTTTGTATGTTATGGCTTATTGGTATGGTTGTAAGAACAGCTGTATTCTTGTAATTTTTTGAGCATGTGTTTATATGACTGTAAGAGCCTTTGATATGGTGTTTCTAGCAGTTCTCGTTATGTATTGTGATTTTTTGAGCATTTGTTTATGTGCAGTCTTTGAGAAACGATATGATAACAGAGGAATGGGGCTGGTATTCCAACCTCTGTCATTTAATTGCTTCTCTCAAGATCCGAGGTGTAAATGTTGGTGTTGACGCTGAGAGTATTTTTGAGATGGTTGATAGGACTCTTAAACAAGAGGTAGGCTTTAAATTAGCGCTAGCGCGTGATATAACTTTTTTGTGTTATTTGATGATTTATTATGTTACTTATACTTATTTTCTACTCTCTTTTTTACAGAATTATGAATTGGCACTTTCAGCAGCTATGGGGACGTTAGCTTTGGTCTCCGATCCTCATGAAAAAAGTATCAAGACAAATTGATGTAAGATACTCTCTCCATTTCAAGATACAAGGCATATAATATTTTGTTGTGGTCTTCAATGTACAATTTTGATCATTAATTTCTTTCACAATATATTATCAACAGCTATAAAGTAACATTATATTAAGGGTAATTATCTGAAAACCCCTAAATTATCAACTCTTTATCGCATAATTCCTTACAAGCCATTTTACATCTTTTGGCCCGTATAATTCATGGTGTAAAATGGCCTGTAGGGGGTTATGTGTGATAGTTTGGGGGTTTTCAGATAATTACCCTTATATTAAAGTACTTTCAAATGTGAATTTAACTATACCACATGCATAGCACTAAACATATATGTTTTTAGTTTAATTGTTAGTCAAAAGTTGCAAACATTGATTTTTCCAAATACACGCACGTCTTGTATTTTGGAATAGAGGGAGTAATATAATACATGAGTTGAGTCATGTTTTTAGATAGATTAATATAACAATTATCTATTTTGCAGTGAAGTTAAGAATGCAGAAAAAGATTTTGCAGCAACGAACAATGCGGAAGAGAGTTCAGCACCAGGTTGTAGCACATCTTCGCGAGGTTGATGGAGATTAATACTTGTTCCGTAGTGCTGCCAATGGAAGACAAACAATGTCATATTGCTTGCTTTTTTGAAAGAAATACTTAAGAAGCTTGTTCTTAGTGAAGTTCAAAGGAAATCATTGATTTAGAAGGCTCATTTAGTTTCCATAGTGCTGCCAATGGAAGGCGTAGACAATGCCATATTGCTTGCTTCTTTGAAAGAAATACTTACGAAGCTTGTTCTTAGTGTAGTTCAAAGGAAATCACTGAAGATATTTTTTGGCACTCCTTTCAAATGGCCAAGTGGCGTTGGCATATTATTAGGCTCTACTTTTTCCCTCAACCTCGCATTTTCATTTAGAAGGCTCATTTATTGAGATCTGAAGACGGCATAGGCTGCAAGAGATGTCTACTTTCGCTTGTAGGCTCGCGCTTTTAGCAAGTTTGTATTAATCAACGGCGAGCGCTAGGCGTCGGACGTCCGGCCGGAGCGCTCGAGCCGAACCAGCCCCGGCCGTCAGATCCCTGGCACCGCGCCAATCCTACACGTTGCATGCGCCCGTGTCCGTGCGTTTCTCAGGCAGAGTTGTTAGTCGTCCTTTGATTAAACTTTCAATTAAACTTCTGATTTTTATACAAAATTCAAACAGTGTTCAAAATGCGTGGAATAAATTTCATAATTCTTTTAAAATCGAGAGCAACCCATTTTAAATACTTTAAATTTTTTTATTTTTTCACTTTTTCAATTTTTTTGATGTAAA
This sequence comes from Raddia distichophylla, assembly GCA_005191435.1. Taxonomy (NCBI): domain Eukaryota; kingdom Viridiplantae; phylum Streptophyta; class Magnoliopsida; order Poales; family Poaceae; genus Raddia; species Raddia distichophylla. The sequence goes on from SPJY01012978.1 coordinate 1,027,332, forward strand.
ACTAGAAGAAGACACTTATGAAACTTACACCTATACTAGCGAAACTTGGCCGTGTGCTGATGAAACTTGGCCGTGTGCTGATGAAATTGGATGAAACTTGGATGAAACTTCGATGTAACTTGATGAAACTTGGATGAAACCTGTTGAAACTTGAATTGACCTGATGAAACTTGAAGAAACTTGGATGAAACCTGTTGAAACTTGATGAAACTTGCATTAAACCTGATGAAACTTGACAGTTCGGTAAGTAACGAATATGAAATCCAAGTTTCTGTAGGCGAAACCCAAGTTTCACCAGGTAAGTTTGAAGAGTAATATGACAACATATATCTTGTTTTGTTCGAAAAATACGAGGAACACGTTGGCGCAAACGGTTTATGGATTGGAGCACCCAGTCAAAAATTATGGTCAACAAAAGAATAAAACTCCATGGAGCCTACCTGCACAGTGCTGCACAGTACGTGTTCCGCGCGTTTCGCGCGCTCGCCGCGAGTCCGGCCGCGCCGGACGTATGCATGCAAGTGTTTCCCATAATCAAGAGCTAGTATTTCTACTGACGTGTTTTTTTCAGATTTGTTTGTTTGTTTTTTTTTTTTTCAGATTTTCCTTATTTGTCGGACAATGTGCTGTTGGCTCGTTGCATGGGCAAGAAATAACCTCTCCTTGATGATCTTCACGGTAAATCAGAGCAACTAGCAACGGAGAGCGCGCTACGCGCGCTGGCCTGGCAAAAGGGCCGATACGACGAACAGTGAACTCTCTCTCTATATATATAGATCTCTACTAATAAAAGCCTTTTATGACCGAGAACGTATCCAGTGCAACCAGGGTTACAGTGCAACCGTGTAACCAAACTTATTTCAACCATTAGATTAAAATCCTGCGTCGTAGATGAATTGCCTGATCATTATGCAAATATACGCCCGCCTCTCTGTCTTGTTTTTCAAAAACATCCCTTGACGGTTTTCCTTCTCTCTCTGGACGGTGCTGGACGCCCTAGTCCATCCAGCGCAGCCATGGACGACGACCTCAACGGGATGGGCGGCGCCGGGATAGACGGCATCTCCGGCGCCGCGATGGACGGCGTCTCCGGTGCCGCGATGGACAGGGACCCCGAAGGCATGGGCGGCGGCGCGATGTCCCGCGTCTCCGGCGCTGCCGCGATGTGCCTCGTCTCTGGCGCCGCGATGGACGGCGACCTCGACGGCATGGGCGGCGCCGCGATGGATAGGGACCTCGACGGCATGGATGTAAAATTCCAAATGAAGTTAAAATACATCCACCGAGTGATATTCACTCCAATGGGAGATGCAAAAGAATGAAGAAAAGTAAAGAAATTAAAACAGGTGCTAATTCAAGAAGCAAAAATAGAGTGGCACGATTATGCAAGATTTGCAAACAAATGGTTCATCACGATGCTCGCAATTGTCCAAACAAAAATATCTAGGTAGTTCAGAGCATTGGAATGAAGCCTACATGAATGGTTTTCTTTTTTCATATGCTGTCTTTTGGGTTGTAAATGGCACTGAAATTGTCATCTCTTTATTAAGTGGAACTATGCCCACTATGCCTAACCTGTGCAATGCAATAGGGTTGCCACAATTTCAGAGCTTACTGAATTTCAATGCATATTTCAATGTATCTTCATTTCTTTATAGAAATATTTCACTTAATACACAATACAATACAAACTGAAGCATACACTATTGATCTTATTGTATTTTCAAACATACACTCTCAATACACAATACAATACAAACTGAAGCATACACTATTGATCTTCTCATTGTATTTTCAAACTTTATCTCTCAAACATACAATATACAGTACAACTTCAATGTTTTGAAGCTTGCAAAATGAAAAAATTCTGCTACAGATATCACTTTCAGTGCTTCCAGAATTGTGAAGCTCCCTTGAACCCAATATACAGTACAACTTCAATTGTGTTTAGCTCCAATTATCAGTCCTAATGCCCAGTGTAGATACTTCCGAATTGTGAAGCTCCCACGACCCAATTCCAGTAATTTTTCATGAGTACGTATCATCCAAGTTCACATATTTTGAACCATGTACATGCAATTTCTTCAAACCTAAAAGGGGAACAAAATACAGTGGTCAAGCAGAGGACTAACAGGCGAATCTTGGGCGGCGATGCAGAGCTCAAGAGGAGAAGAGGAGCAGGGAGGAAAATGGGGAGCCCACACTGCCTGTAGGCCCAACATGCACGGGTGTGAGCCCGCTTGGCCCGGGAACGCTTCCCGACCCAGCAAGCTTTTTATTTCAAAATTTAAAAAATCATTTAATAAAATTAATTGAGGTTGACCATGCTTTTGTCGTAGCAAATCCCACAGGTGAGGACGATTTCAAAGGAGAGAGTAATACGGCTACCTTAATCATGGGATTGAAGACACTTGCTGTTGTGTACTTAATGTCCCACTAGAATGAACTAAACAAAACCAACCACATAATCTTTTTGAGATATGGTTCATCGTCGTTGAATATGTTATAAGAAAGTTGTAACAGTTTTTGCTAGTGTGGACATGGTGAAAAGGCTTAGCTTGACCACATCTCCATATCCTCACCTATAATGCACTAAATGGTTCAACTCATGTGGTAGTCAATGTATCTAAGACTGTTTGGGTACACTTTCTCTTTGGTTCTTATTGTGATTACATGGATTGTGATGTTGTGCCTATGGATGTTTGCACTCTTTTATTGTGTAGACCTTGCATATATGATTTATATGATGTTTATAATGGTAGGTCTAATCAATATAGTTTCAGTTTTAAGGGCCAAAAAATTCTATTAGTACCTATGACTCCGGTTGAAATAGCAAAATCACAATATGAGATCACGTGGAGGTCGCTCCATGTATCGACAAAGTTTGTGTGTGTTTGAATGGTTTTGGGATCGTGCCATTGGACAGGGTCGGTGGTTCTGTCTTTGGCGAGTGTTCCACCGCTGTGCACGATTTTCAATCCAATATTTTGGGAATCCATGTGTGTGTCTTGAACATAAATAATTATGGAATAACCTCGCAGGTGACGAAGGTAAGTGGATGGTTTCGGGCTAATCTTTGTGGCACAGATCTTGATGGACTATTGTCAACAATAGGTCGTGGATGCGAACGACATGTTCAAGGGTCCTGGATGGCAAGGAGGTTGCACGAGACGGTTGAACTAGGACTTGGGTCACAAAGATAGTGCGGAACATGTACCGCGGCTAGTGAGTGGGACCGAGGCATAGCAAAAGGTATGCGGATGTCGAAAACTTCGCAGTTGGGTTGAACCGTCCATGTACTACAGTGGAATATGTGAGGCATATTCCGTGGAATACATGAGTGTAGCATCTAGGCCCCTCAATTTCTTGAGTGTTTGTTTATTAAAGAATTTTTTTGATGATGACCTAAAGAAATTCAAATGGACTCACTTCAAAGCTTTTAGGCTCAAGTTCGTGACTGATCTCCTTGTTAGTGCGGCATTAAGCTCAAAGACAAGACTAAGGACACTTTTTACTAGTTTAAGCTTGGGAGAAATTTTAAGTTTATTGTTAGTTTTCTTTGTTTGTTCTTTGCCGTACTATTAAGGGGGTTTCATTTTATCACTTATCTGGGTAATAAGTCTCTCAATCACATAAAAATACCTTGGAGTAACCCAAATCCTAAAAGGGTCTTAGCCATTTTCTTTGCCAGAAAGTCTTTAGTTAACGCCGGACTGTACATCTATCTTCCTTGTGTTTGTTCGTTATTTCTCCAGAAGTATTCAAGTTCACACCGGACACTTCGTTTAACTTATAATTTTTGTCCAGCGTTCTAACAGAAACATCCAAGTGAACGCCAGACAATCATGTCCGATGCTTTAGATTTTGTCCGGTGCCATCTCTAGAAAATTTCTAGTTTGCGCCGGACAGTCCGACATATACTTGACACAATTCCATCTCATTCCCTTTTCGTCTAGAAAGATTGTTGCTTACGCCGGACTTGTATGTTCCCAACAAAATTTCAATGCTTTCGCACGCAGACGAAACTATGTTTGCACCGGACAGTCCGCCGTGAGAAATGTTTTCCTGAACTTTCGTCCGCCACAAACTTAATACTTTCTGCTCAAATATTCTTACCATTGAATTACGTCCGTTGCTAAAGCAACGTTGACAGTGCTTTTGCAAAAAGCAATTTTGTCATCTTATTAACAGTTAGGACTAGTTTCAAACGGCTATTATTTGGTTCATAGCCTATAAAAAGGTCGTAGAAACTTCTACCCAAGTGAGCTCTTGGCCTCAAAATATCATTCTCATACCTATCAGCCTGGATTTGAGCCCTGTTCTTCAACGACACCAAATTGTCACAAAAAGGCCAAATATTCAAATTGCTCCAATAGTTTCCTAATCTGATTGAGAGTCTATTATCCATTCAAGTGATGAGCAACCAAGAGTGGAATGAGGCTATGGGTGTTGACGGTCCTTATTTGTAAAACTTTGTACACTTTTGACCGTCAACATATCAACAAAATAAAGTAATTCAAACTACATTGAGGCTAACATTAATGAGTTCCACAAGTTTTGGTGTAGTCTCATGTTTTGCAGGCATGCACAAAAAAAGACGATTTATCGGCCGTATGCAAATCGGACGAAAGATGGAGTTTAAAATAAACATATTTTGAAAAGTCATCAAATGACAAAATGGACGCACCATGATGAAGAGCTCGTCGAGACGATCGAAA